>JAWRYS010001312.1:0-162724 GCA_034769895.1 Magicicada septendecula | reverse complement strand
AGATTTAAATGGTTAATTGTACGCAACCTTAATTAATTAAATTTTTTTTTTATTTTGTAAATGTCACAATTTAAATCGTCACATACTCCGCCTCCTTACCAACACAGACTCCTAAAATTTTGGTCAGCTATGCACCGAGAGTATGCTTGGGGAGTTCCGTGTGAAATTTCTCTCACCCGTTTCTGGCTGTATATAATTACTAGCAGCATAAGTCATTCTTGACTGGCTGTTTCTTACCATCTATACATATACTTCATGTTTTACACGCTAATTCTATTACTACATAAAATTTACATTATAAAGTAATTTCAACATTCTACATTTCCTTAACTCTACTACTTATTACTACTACCGGATTTTTCCTTTTTCTTTCGAGAGAGTTTTTCTTCGTTATAGAATTTACTCTTTAATTACTCCATTACTTTTATTGGATGTCAGCTGACTTCTTGCTTTGCTCTACTTTCGATGAAGAGGATTCAAGGTTGATCAGGCCTCGTACCTACTTATACGACAAGGTAGCCAAAGGTTACTCAAGTACTTTTGCGGTTGAGTACTAAACATTGTTTTCACATTTACTTATTTAATTAACTGGCACTCTACTATTTTCTTCTTCAAGACAACGTTTTATCTGTGAAATATGTGTCCTTCGCACATATTTTTGAGTAGAGGGTTCGTACAGGGTCACAGTTACCGGAGTTAAGTATTTGTGAATTTGATAAGGACCGCACCATCTGTAAGATAGCTTGGAAGTTGTCTTATCGACTGCACTACTCGTTGGGTGCGTGTTATACATAACTAAATCTCCGATTTGGTATTTTACTTTATTATTCTTATTCTTTTGCTCGTAATATTTCCTTGACTTCGCTAAGTTTGTTCGTAAATTAGCGCGCGCTTCGTTCCATATCTTTCTAATATTTTTATCCCTAATTTCAAGGGGTAACAATTCATGTATTTTCCACTTTGTGGATAATGGGTGATTAGGTTTATACTTGAACAACAATTCGAATGGGGTAGACTTATGTCCTTCATGATATGCCGAATTAAAGGCGAATTGTATCCAGGATAGGTTCTGGTCCCACGAAGTATGGTCGTTAGCATGGTAGTCAATTAAAGCAGATTTTAGGTTTCACAAATACATCTCAGCTATATTACCTTGCGGAC
Organism: Magicicada septendecula; assembly: GCA_034769895.1. Lineage (NCBI taxonomy): Eukaryota > Metazoa > Arthropoda > Insecta > Hemiptera > Cicadidae > Magicicada > Magicicada septendecula. The sequence goes on along the minus strand of JAWRYS010001312.1, from coordinate 161,563 downwards.
GATACTCGGTAGTGGTAATGTGGTTTATACCTAGTTTGAAACACATGTTCCTGAATTCCTTGGACTTAAACTGTGGTCCGTTATCCGACACTAGATGGACTGGAATACCGAAATCTTTGAATAATCTATTCTGTAAAATGCTTACTGTTGTCGTAGCTAAAGCTCGCCGCATGGGGTACATCCAGACGAACTTACTAAACGAATCTACGCAAATTAGTAACATAGTATTTCCTGACTTGGAACGTGGGTAGGGTCCAGAAAAGTCTAAATAAATTTTGGAAAATGGGGTGGCAGGAATCTCAGATATTAACTGGCTTATTTGACTGTTTCTCGCCGGTTTGCTGAGTGCACACAACTTACACCTTTTTACAAAGTTAGCTATCTCACTGTTCATATTTTCCCAGTGATATTCTCTCCGAATCCGATGTATGGTTTTATTTATTCCCATATGTGCTCCAATGGTGGAAGAGTGATAATATTCCATTAGCATAGGTTTAATAATATCCGGGGCGATGATACGCAAATATTTTCCGTTAGCTATTCTACAACATAATATTTTCTTATTTAATAGGTATTTTTCAGACTTGTTTCCTTTTTCAAGTTGTTTGATGATCGGACTCAAACGTGGGTCTTGTTGTTGGTAATGGGCTAAATCCGTAAATGCAAGAGGAAATTCGGTAATTAACGCATTAATAATAGGTGTCTCTCTACTCTTGTTTTCGTAATTATTACTACTAGACTGGAACATACGTGACAGGGTATCGGCAACTACGTTTTGGGTACCTCTAATATGTTGTACTTTGATTTTAAAACAATTTAATCTCAATACCCATCTTCCGATTCGACCTAATTGTTTTGGGTGGTTTAGTAGCCAAGATAAAGCTTGATTATCTGTTTCCAGCAAAAACTCTTTATGTTCTAAAAATGGTTTGAACTTCTCAAACGCAAAAACGATAGCTAAGCATTCTAATTTGTATGCGGAGTATTTCTTTTCTTGGTCCGTCAGGGAGCGTGAAGCGTAACTAATTGGTAATCGAGAGTTATCTACTTCCTGATAAATTACTGCACCTAGGGCTACACTTGAACTGTCGGTTTGCACAACAAACGGTTTACTAAAATCGGCTAATTGTAGTACGGGGGGTGATATGATAATTTCCTTTAATTTCTCAAATGCGGTTTGGCGTTGCTCATTCCATTCAAATTTTACTCCCTTCTTTCTTAAAGTATTTAGTGGTGCTGCGATTTCGGCTAGATGTGGGATATACTTGTGGAAATAATTTATCATTCCTAAAAATCGAGCAATTCCTTTCGCATCCCGCGGTGGTAAAAATTCTCTGATAGCACGGGTTCGCTCTGGGTCTATGCTTACCTTTCCGTTGGCTTTTACGATGTGATCTATAAAGGAGAATTGTGTCACAGCAAAATTTACTTTACTGGGGTTTACAGTTAATCCAGCTTTCTCTAATCGTGATAATACTTCACGTATATGTGCAAGATGTTGTTCCATTGACTCGCTGTAATAACTATATCGTCTAGGTAGTGGTACACATATTTAAACTTTATGTCGTGAAATAATTTTTCTAACAATCTGCTACATACAGAACTACCTTGGGAAATACCAAAAGGTACCCTAGTAAATTGGTATAGGTTGAAAGGCACGGCAAAAGCGGTGAGACGTTTCGATTCTTCTAAAAGTGGTATCTGATGAAAAGCCTGATTCAAATCCATAATGGTAAAAAATTTTGCTTTCGTAAAATAATGAAAAGCACTATGGATGTCGGGAAGTGGAATGGATTCAAATTCTATTCGTTTATTTAGTTGTCTATAGTCTACAACTAATCTATGTTTATCGTTGCTTTTGGGTACTAAAAACGCAGGGGATGAATAAGATGAAGTAGAGGGTTCGATGACTCCTTGTTCTAATAGTTTATTAATTTGGTTCCTCATTACTTCCATTTTTGGCGGTGATAACTTGTACGGGGCTAAACGTATTACTTTATTATCGCTCAAATTTATCTTATACTCTATCAGATCCGTCATTCCTAACTTTGGGGTGAGCACATTGGAGAATTGATTTATTAACTTTTGTATGTTACGTCTATCTTTACTTTCCAGATGACCTAATTCACATTCGTGATGCTTTAGATGAGAAGAAGTAGTGCTAGTACTTTCTCTGTTATTTGAGTTATCCTCTAAGTTATATTTCCGTGAACGATTGAATCCTAAGTAAAATTTCTTATCATGAATATTTAGAATTATTCCTGTTTTACTGATAAAATCGGCTCCCAATATTAACTCGTGTCCTAATTCGTCGCTTACTAACATCGGAAAATACCACGTCAAATGTTTTATTTTAACTTTACACGTGATGATAAATTTTATTATTAAGTTTTGTTTGTTAGCGGTTGAGCATTTAATGTTTACAGATTGACTGCGTTTGACTAAATTATGTTTAAATAACTTATTGGCGAGGTCATGACTAATTAAACTTCACGTTGATCCGGAATCAATTAAACCAAGGGTGGATGTTACACCAAGGTCAACTTGTACATAAGGTAATTGACACTTACTGAAATTACACTTATTAATAGCGTTACATTTATCTATAAATTTTTTACATAGGGGTCTAGTTTTCTTTTGTTATTATTATTATTTTGTTTTATTATGTTGATTCTCAGGGGTTTACCTTTTTTTACGATGCTGCGGAAGACACAGGGTTTTGGATCTCCCTGCCTTACATGTTTTTTGGATAATGAGTTTTTTTATTATACCTTTTTTGTTTACAGTATCTACTGAGATGTCCAGATTTTCCGCAGTTATAACACACATGTTCTTTACGTTGTGTCTTACTGGTTTCCTGGAGTGGTTGAGCCTCCTGGGACTTACCATGGCCATTGGTTGATCTTCGAAATGGTCTTCTTTCTTGTATACTTCTTGCGTCAGATGCTAAGGCATGCATTTCTTTTCTATTTTGTGTAGTGGATATCGATGCATGTCTGTGCTGATCTGCGTACCAAACATTGGAAGAATGAATACTACATTGTTCAAAGTCCGCGAACGTAAGGGGTCTACTTATTAGTGCTAAACGGGAGCGTTCATCAGGAGACAAGCCTACTAGGATCGTATCGACCAATTGTTTTTCAGTCCAGTCGACTTGTAGTATACGTGAAGATTCTCGGATATCCGCAATATAGTGGGCCAGTCTTTCGCGAGCTCCTTGTACTCTAAGTACAGTACTTCTTTTGATATCCTCATAAATTCCAGTGGGGATAAAATATTTGATTATATTCGTATGAAGATCTTCTACTGAAAGACTTGAGTTTAATGTTTCTAGTACACGATCTCGTAATGGTGGTTTACATTTGGGTAATATTACTTGCAGTATTTGCCGATCGTTTAATTGTTGTAAATCTTTTATTTGCAGCAGGTATTTTATAAAAGTTAACAGTATCGTTATACTTAACCCATCGGTGTAAGGAATCTCATTAATTATTTTCTCTACTGGGTGGGAAATCTTTCCGTAGAGTTCAACATTCAAATTTACGTTTTATATTTCCTTCGAAGAATTAGTGGTCGCATTTTGACTAGCACGAGTACGCTGAACTTTTGGTGGTGGGGGTTCTTCTACATTAGGGGATTGAACAGGGGAGATATATAATTTTTGTAAGTCTTGCTCAATTTCCTCCATTCTCGATTCATCTGACTTTCGACGTAAGTCGTTAATAATTATAGGTAATTGGCGTAATGCCTCGTCTGCAAATTTCTGCACATCGGCGGGGACGACAGTGACGTCGGGCCAGCTTAATAAATTATTTAATCGGCGGGTTAAATGTTCTATACGTTGCGTAACGCGCAAAAGTTCCGTGGGTGATTTCTTGTCCTTAAGGTCCTGAGATAATACTATCAGTTCCCGATATTTCGCATAACAGGTTTCTCGTTCGCCGTCATAATCGAGTTCACGCAATTTATCTAACTGCGAGGTTGTCTCTGATCCGGTTTGGCGTAAGGATTTTCGTAATTCAGACATGGTTACATTCACGTGTTTTAGACCTCGTAAAAGTGCTTCGTAGCATAGCTCATCTTTTACTAATAAATCAGGATTAAATTCAGCCATTTTCGTAAAGTGGCAAGAACTAATTATTCTACGATTAGTATTTACTACTATACAACGCTATATCATTTTACACTAACATAACAATATGAATAAATCGTATTCTTACACGTTTATTAATAAACAATTAAAATGAGATGACAAAGGTTGTCATTTTACATAGAAAGAGAGAGAGAGAAATCTCACACATGTTTACAGATGCTTACGGCAAAAGATTCCCCCTTCGGTTATCAACACATGAACAAACACGCTTCAACTAACAATACACCACACAAGAAGGGTGACCGATTGTTCTCACTCTAACTGGGGAGACCGACTGCGATAATATTAAACAATCGCCAACAGGAAATTTACATGTCCGAGATTGTCGTGAATGGGGTTGTTTATGAATGGGACTTTTAACAAGTACCTACATGGTTTGTTTACATTGGATTATATGTTACTCTTACTTTACACATATCATATTTACTAATAAAATTATCTATACTATATTACTATAATATTAATTATTATTTTATCTTATTTAAATTTCTGACACATATTAAAATACAAGAGTAAATAAATCAACAGCTTATGAATAGGACACAATTACTGTTTAGCAACACAAGTCACAAAAAATTTTTTGTTATTAGTAGCAAAATTTAAACAAATTAGCAGAGTGGCGCATCTTATAACCTCTTCTTTAGAGTTATAACGGAGGGAACCCAAAATAATTGGTTCTCCCAATTATTTCAGGCTGCCTTATTCGAGACGAGCTGAAATTTAAATCAGAACAACACACAGTAAGACATACAAGGAATCAGGGAAGGTGAAACTGTTGATTTATATACTCAGTATATGTGTGTAACAAGAAGACTTGCTTTATTAAACATTTGAAATATAACATTTACTCCAAAGAACAGATCCCATGACGTTATTAATTAAATTAGTAAAATTAAGTGAAATGCTTTATTTAGAATATGGGATCACAAGAAATTTATCTAGCTATACCCCCGGATCCGGATAACCATTGGTATTCGCTGCTGAGCGAAAGGTAAATCGTAGGATGATAGAATTATAGATTATAAGTGAAAACAGGCCTCGAACAACAATTAAAATAACCAGAGTTACCTAGTAAACCTGTAAAAAATGTTTGTTATTTATAGACTCGTTTTGGTGAGCTACTTCAAAGATGTACACTATTTCTTGCAAAACTCCTGCAAACATAGCTCAACTCCATGTCTTGCACCATCAGTTTGTGCAGTGTGGAGTAGCAGCAGTGTTACAATGAGCACGTTATAACCTCTTCTTTAGAGTTATAACGGGGGGAACCCAAAATAATTGGTCCTCCCAATTATTTCAGGCTGCCTTATTCGAGACGAGCTGAAATTTAAATCAGAACAACACACAGTAAGACATACAAGGAATCAGGGAAGGTGAAACTGTTGATTTATATACTCAGTATATGTGTGTAACAAGAAGACTTGCTTTATTAAACATTTGAAATATAACATTTACTCCAAAGAACAGATCCCATGACGTTATTAATTAAATTAGTAAAATTAAGTGAAATGCTTTATTTAGAATATGGGATCACAAGAAATTTATCTAGCTATACCCCCGGATCCGGATAACCATTGGTATTTAGTCTCTAATCTTTTAATTATATTTAATTCAAAATTTTATCTTGCAAGACTTTTACCTTTTTGCTTTATATATCTTCCATTAGAAGAATGGTATTAATAACACTACGTTACGTTAATATCTAAATCGTTACAATTGAATGATATTGAATAGTTACAATTAAATTCTCAAATTTAAGTTTTTATATTCTTATAAAATCAATTGTCTCTGTAAGTCTCTTAAATAGAGTATTGTGTTACAAAAATATTATCATTATTCCTCGATAGACGTGCTATCGAGTCACCTCTATTTTTTGGATGTAGTAATCGCCTCCATGTGGTTCCGTCTTGGGAGTCCTAAAACGTCGTCCTCGTCCTGGTCTGGTCTCTGTTGTTCATGGTTTAATACGTCTGCAGGATAGGTAGAGTCTTCTACACAGATACTCGTTGATTCTCAGATGTCTCGAACTGCATCATCGGTAGGGTATACTAGAGTTCTCATTTAGATGGTCCATGACCACAGGTCAGCGGTTGAACAGATTCGTCCATCGGTGAAGATTGCACTCATCGTTTTTTCTTTCTTAACACTCGTCGTTTGTAGTTACATCTTTCTTCTTGTTACAAAGTTTTTTGAATTTTCTTTTTGTTAACGTTACATGTTACACTTTTTGTAACAGTTAGTAAAATACAAAATAATAATTAATTAATCCACACTAACAACAAATTGTATAACTTTTGAACAGAGCATTTTGCTCGTGCGTCTGCAAAGCTGGGCGTCGTCATCGCAAGAGAGCGATTTTTCGTCCGCTACCCTTGTACATGACGAGAGAGAGAGTGGGGTGTTTATTCCGCGAGCATATATAGTTCCTGTTTCTCTTTAAATAAACTTTTTTATTTATACAGACTATCGCTAGATAAAAATACATCATTTAAATTAATTGTTTTAGTTACTATCAGTGTCTACAGATACTTTAATTATTAACATTAGTTTACTCTATTATTTTTAATTACAGTAGACTCGGAAAACAGGTCGAGTCCGGTATCAACAGGTAGGCGCTTGATAGCAAGCAAAGGGTTAAATACGAACATAATAATTATTTACAATATGCCTTTTCTTTATGGATACTTTGCCCTTATTAATTACTTCTTCCATTCACACTTAGTACCTACATGTTTTTATTATTATTATTGTGAGATTTAAATGGTTAATTGTACGCAACCTTAATTAATTAAATTTTTTTTTTATTTTGTAAATGTCACAATTTAAATCGTCACATACTCCGCCTCCTTACCAACACAGACTCCTAAAATTTTGGTCAGCTATGCACCGAGAGTATGCTTGGGGAGTTCCGTGTGAAATTTCTCTCACCCGTTTCTGGCTGTATATAATTACTAGCAGCATAAGTCATTCTTGACTGGCTGTTTCTTACCATCTATACATATACTTCATGTTTTACACGCTAATTCTATTACTACATAAAATTTACATTATAAAGTAATTTCAACATTCTACATTTCCTTAACTCTACTACTTATTACTACTACCGGATTTTTCCTTTTTCTTTCGAGAGAGTTTTTCTTCGTTATAGAATTTACTCTTTAATTACTCCATTACTTTTATTGGATGTCAGCTGACTTCTTGCTTTGCTCTACTTTCGATGAAGAGGATTCAAGGTTGATCAGGCCTCGTACCTACTTATACGACAAGGTAGCCAAAGGTTACTCAAGTACTTTTGCGGTTGAGTACTAAACATTGTTTTCACATTTACTTATTTAATTAACTGGCACTCTACTATTTTCTTCTTCAAGACAACGTTTTATCTGTGAAATATGTGTCCTTCGCACATATTTTTGAGTAGAGGGTTCGTACAGGGTCACAGTTACCGGAGTTAAGTATTTGTGAATTTGATAAGGACCGCACCATCTGTAAGATAGCTTGGAAGTTGTCTTATCGACTGCACTACTCGTTGGGTGCGTGTTATACATAACTAAATCTCCGATTTGGTATTTTACTTTATTATTCTTATTCTTTTGCTCGTAATATTTCCTTGACTTCGCTAAGTTTGTTCGTAAATTAGCGCGCGCTTCGTTCCATATCTTTCTAATATTTTTATCCCTAATTTCAAGGGGTAACAATTCATGTATTTTCCACTTTGTGGATAATGGGTGATTAGGTTTATACTTGAACAACAATTCGAATGGGGTAGACTTATGTCCTTCATGATATGCCGAATTAAAGGCGAATTGTATCCAGGATAGGTTCTGGTCCCACGAAGTATGGTCGTTAGCATGGTAGTCAATTAAAGCAGATTTTAGGTTTCACAAATACATCTCAGCTATATTACCTTGCGGACGATACTCGGTAGTGGTAATGTGGTTTATACCTAGTTTGAAACACATGTTCCTGAATTCCTTGGACTTAAACTGTGGTCCGTTATCCGACACTAGATGGACTGGAATACCGAAATCTTTGAATAATCTATTCTGTAAAATGCTTACTGTTGTCGTAGCTAAAGCTCGCCGCATGGGGTACATCCAGACGAACTTACTAAACGAATCTACGCAAATTAGTAACATAGTATTTCCTGACTTGGAACGTGGGTAGGGTCCAGAAAAGTCTAAATAAATTTTGGAAAATGGGGTGGCAGGAATCTCAGATATTAACTGGCTTATTTGACTGTTTCTCGCCGGTTTGCTGAGTGCACACAACTTACACCTTTTTACAAAGTTAGCTATCTCACTGTTCATATTTTCCCAGTGATATTCTCTCCGAATCCGATGTATGGTTTTATTTATTCCCATATGTGCTCCAATGGTGGAAGAGTGATAATATTCCATTAGCATAGGTTTAATAATATCCGGGGCGATGATACGCAAATATTTTCCGTTAGCTATTCTACAACATAATATTTTCTTATTTAATAGGTATTTTTCAGACTTGTTTCCTTTTTCAAGTTGTTTGATGATCGGACTCAAACGTGGGTCTTGTTGTTGGTAATGGGCTAAATCCGTAAATGCAAGAGGAAATTCGGTAATTAACGCATTAATAATAGGTGTCTCTCTACTCTTGTTTTCGTAATTATTACTACTAGACTGGAACATACGTGACAGGGTATCGGCAACTACGTTTTGGGTACCTCTAATATGTTGTACTTTGATTTTAAAACAATTTAATCTCAATACCCATCTTCCGATTCGACCTAATTGTTTTGGGTGGTTTAGTAGCCAAGATAAAGCTTGATTATCTGTTTCCAGCAAAAACTCTTTATGTTCTAAAAATGGTTTGAACTTCTCAAACGCAAAAACGATAGCTAAGCATTCTAATTTGTATGCGGAGTATTTCTTTTCTTGGTCCGTCAGGGAGCGTGAAGCGTAACTAATTGGTAATCGAGAGTTATCTACTTCCTGATAAATTACTGCACCTAGGGCTACACTTGAACTGTCGGTTTGCACAACAAACGGTTTACTAAAATCGGCTAATTGTAGTACGGGGGGTGATATGATAATTTCCTTTAATTTCTCAAATGCGGTTTGGCGTTGCTCATTCCATTCAAATTTTACTCCCTTCTTTCTTAAAGTATTTAGTGGTGCTGCGATTTCGGCTAGATGTGGGATATACTTGTGGAAATAATTTATCATTCCTAAAAATCGAGCAATTCCTTTCGCATCCCGCGGTGGTAAAAATTCTCTGATAGCACGGGTTCGCTCTGGGTCTATGCTTACCTTTCCGTTGGCTTTTACGATGTGATCTATAAAGGAGAATTGTGTCACAGCAAAATTTACTTTACTGGGGTTTACAGTTAATCCAGCTTTCTCTAATCGTGATAATACTTCACGTATATGTGCAAGATGTTGTTCCATTGACTCGCTGTAATAACTATATCGTCTAGGTAGTGGTACACATATTTAAACTTTATGTCGTGAAATAATTTTTCTAACAATCTGCTACATACAGAACTACCTTGGGAAATACCAAAAGGTACCCTAGTAAATTGGTATAGGTTGAAAGGCACGGCAAAAGCGGTGAGACGTTTCGATTCTTCTAAAAGTGGTATCTGATGAAAAGCCTGATTCAAATCCATAATGGTAAAAAATTTTGCTTTCGTAAAATAATGAAAAGCACTGTGGATGTCGGGAAGTGGAATGGATTCAAATTCTATTCGTTTATTTAGTTGTCTATAGTCTACAACTAATCTATGTTTATCGTTGCTTTTGGGTACTAAAAACGCAGGGGATGAATAAGATGAAGTAGAGGGTTCGATGACTCCTTGTTCTAATAGTTTATTAATTTGGTTCCTCATTACTTCCATTTTTGGCGGTGATAACTTGTACGGGGCTAAACGTATTACTTTATTATCGCTCAAATTTATCTTATACTCTATCAGATCCGTCATTCCTAACTTTGGGGTGAGCACATTGGAGAATTGATTTATTAACTTTTGTATGTTACGTCTATCTTTACTTTCCAGATGACCTAATTCACATTCGTGATGCTTTAGATGAGAAGAAGTAGTGCTAGTACTTTCTCTGTTATTTGAGTTATCCTCTAAGTTATATTTCCGTGAACGATTGAATCCTAAGTAAAATTTCTTATCATGAATATTTAGAATTATTCCTGTTTTACTGATAAAATCGGCTCCCAATATTAACTCGGGTCCTAATTCGTCGCTTACTAACATCGGAAAATACCACGTCAAATGTTTTATTTTAACTTTACACGTGATGATAAGTTTTATTATTAAGTTTTGTTTGTTAGCGGTTGAGCATTTAATGTTTACAGATTGACTGCGTTTGACTAAATTATGTTTAAATAACTTATTGGCGAGGTCATGACTAATTAAACTTCACGTTGATCCGGAATCAATTAAACCAAGGGTGGATGTTACACCAAGGTCAACTTGTACATAAGGTAATTGACACTTACTGAAATTACACTTATTAATAGCGTTACATTTATCTATAAATTTTTTACATAGGGGTCTAGTTTTCTTTTGTTATTATTATTATTTTGTTTTATTATGTTGATTCTCAGGGGTTTACCTTTTTTTACGATGCTGCGGAAGACACAGGGTTTTGGATCTCCCTGCCTTACATGTTTTTTGGATAATGAGTTTTTTTATTATACCTTTTTTGTTTACAGTATCTACTGAGATGTCCAGATTTTCCGCAGTTATAACACACATGTTCTTTACGTTGTGTCTTACTGGTTTCCTGGAGTGGTTGAGCCTCCTGGGACTTACCATGGCCATTGGTTGATCTTCGAAATGGTCTTCTTTCTTGTATACTTCTTGCGTCAGATGCTAAGGCATGCATTTCTTTTCTATTTTGTGTAGTGGATATCGATGCATGTCTGTGCTGATCTGCGTACCAAACATTGGAAGAATGAATACTACATTGTTCAAAGTCCGCGAACGTAAGGGGTCTACTTATTAGTGCTAAACGGGAGCGTTCATCAGGAGACAAGCCTACTAGGATCGTATCGACCAATTGTTTTTCAGTCCAGTCGACTTGTAGTATACGTGAAGATTCTCGGATATCCGCAATATAGTGGGCCAGTCTTTCGCGAGCTCCTTGTACTCTAAGTACAGTACTTCTTTTGATATCCTCATAAATTCCAGTGGGGATAAAATATTTGATTATATTCGTATGAAGATCTTCTACTGAAAGACTTGAGTTTAATGTTTCTAGTACACGATCTCGTAATGGTGGTTTACATTTGGGTAATATTACTTGCAGTATTTGCCGATCGTTTAATTGTTGTAAATCTTTTATTTGCAGCAGGTATTTTATAAAAGTTAACAGTATCGTTATACTTAACCCATCGGTGTAAGGAATCTCATTAATTATTTTCTCTACTGGGTGGGAAATCTTTCCGTAGAGTTCAACATTCAAATTTACGTTTTATATTTCCTTCGAAGAATTAGTGGTCGCATTTTGACTAGCACGAGTACGCTGAACTTTTGGTGGTGGGGGTTCTTCTACATTAGGGGATTGAACAGGGGAGATATATAATTTTTGTAAGTCTTGCTCAATTTCCTCCATTCTCGATTCATCTGACTTTCGACGTAAGTCGTTAATAATTATAGGTAATTGGCGTAATGCCTCGTCTGCAAATTTCTGCACATCGGCGGGGACGACAGTGACGTCGGGCCAGCTTAATAAATTATTTAATCGGCGGGTTAAATGTTCTATACGTTGCGTAACGCGCAAAAGTTCCGTGGGTGATTTCTTGTCCTTAAGGTCCTGAGATAATACTATCAGTTCCCGATATTTCGCATAACAGGTTTCTCGTTCGCCGTCATAATCGAGTTCACGCAATTTATCTAACTGCGAGGTTGTCTCTGATCCGGTTTGGCGTAAGGATTTTCGTAATTCAGACATGGTTACATTCACGTGTTTTAGACCTCGTAAAAGTGCTTCGTAGCATAGCTCATCTTTTACTAATAAATCAGGATTAAATTCAGCCATTTTCGTAAAGTGGCAAGAACTAATTATTCTACGATTAGTATTTACTACTATACAACGCTATATCATTTTACACTAACATAACAATATGAATAAATCGTATTCTTACACGTTTATTAATAAACAATTAAAATGAGATGACAAAGGTTGTCATTTTACATAGAAAGAGAGAGAGAGAAATCTCACACATGTTTACAGATGCTTACGGCAAAAGATTCCCCCTTCGGTTATCAACACATGAACAAACACGCTTCAACTAACAATACACCACACAAGAAGGGTGACCGATTGTTCTCACTCTAACTGGGGAGACCGACTGCGATAATATTAAACAATCGCCAACAGGAAATTTACATGTCCGAGATTGTCGTGAATGGGGTTGTTTATGAATGGGACTTTTAACAAGTACCTACATGGTTTGTTTACATTGGATTATATGTTACTCTTACTTTACACATATCATATTTACTAATAAAATTATCTATACTATATTACTATAATATTAATTATTATTTTATCTTATTTAAATTTCTGACACATATTAAAATACAAGAGTAAATAAATCAACAGCTTATGAATAGGACACAATTACTGTTTAGCAACACAAGTCACAAAAAATTTTTTGTTATTAGTAGCAAAATTTAAACAAATTAGCAGAGTGGCGCATCTTATAACCTCTTCTTTAGAGTTATAACGGAGGGAACCCAAAATAATTGGTTCTCCCAATTATTTCAGGCTGCCTTATTCGAGACGAGCTGAAATTTAAATCAGAACAACACACAGTAAGACATACAAGGAATCAGGGAAGGTGAAACTGTTGATTTATATACTCAGTATATGTGTGTAACAAGAAGACTTGCTTTATTAAACATTTGAAATATAACATTTACTCCAAAGAACAGATCCCATGACGTTATTAATTAAATTAGTAAAATTAAGTGAAATGCTTTATTTAGAATATGGGATCACAAGAAATTTATCTAGCTATACCCCCGGATCCGGATAACCATTGGTATTTAGTCTCTAATCTTTTAATTATATTTAATTCAAAATTTTATCTTGCAAGACTTTTACCTTTTTGCTTTATATATCTTCCATTAGAAGAATGGTATTAATAACACTACGTTACGTTAATATCTAAATCGTTACAATTGAATGATATTGAATAGTTACAATTAAATTCTCGAATTTAAGTTTTTATATTCTTATAAAATCAATTGTCTCTGTAAGTCTCTTAAATAGAGTATTGTGTTAAAAAAATATTATCATTATTCCTCGATAGACGTGCTATCGAGTCACCTCTATTTTTTGGATGTAGTAATCGCCTCCATGTGGTTCCGTCTTGGGAGTCCTAAAACGTCGTCCTCGTCCTGGTCTGGTCTCTGTTGTTCATGGTTTAATACGTCTGCAGGATAGGTAGAGTCTTCTACACAGATACTCGTTGATTCTCAGATGTCTCGAACTGCATCATCGGTAGGGTATACTAGAGTTCTCATTTAGATGGTCCATGACCACAGGTCAGCGGTTGAACAGATTCGTCCACCGGTGAAGATTGCACTCATCGTTTTTTCTTTCTTAACACTCGTCGTTTGTAGTTACATCTTTCTTCTTGTTACAAAGTTTTTTGAATTTTCTTTTTGTTAACGTTACATGTTACACTTTTTGTAACAGTTAGTAAAATACAAAATAATAATTAATTAATCCACACTAACAACAAATTGTATAACTTTTGAACAGAGCATTTTGCTCGTGCGTCTGCACAGCTGGGCGTCGTCATCGCAAGAGAGCGATTTTTCGTCCGCTACCCTTGTACATGACGAGAGAGAGAGTGGGGGGGCTGTTTATTCCGCGAGCATATATAGTTCCTGTTTCTCTTTAAATAAACCTTTTTATTTATACAGACTATCGCTAGATAAAAATACATCATTTAAATTAATTGTTTTAGTTACTATCTGTGTCTACAGATACTTTAATTATTAACATTAGTTTACTCTATTATTTTTAATTACAGTAGACTCGGAAAACAGGTCGAGTCCGGTATCAACAGGTAGGCGCTTGATAGCAAGCAAAGGGTTAAATACGAACATAATAATTATTTACAATATACCTTTTCTTTATGGATACTTTGCCCTTATTAATTACTTCTTCCATTCACACTTAGTACCTACATGTTTTTATTATTATTATTGTGAGATTTAAATGGTTAATTGTACGCAACCTTAATTAATTAAATTTTTTTTTTATTTTGTAAATGTCACAATTTAAATCGTCACAACGTCTCCGGGATCATACACGTATGTGCTCCGCCTGATCATACTTTTCTGTGGAGCTATAAAAAATGGTTTGAATCTGCTTTGTGGTCTTCTTGATTTCCTCACTTTGCCAGGAGTTATCGATGCCTAATCATTTTTGTGGTGTACGGCCAATTTTGCTAGTGTAAGCTCAAATTGAGAGATAAACCCATTTTCGTTAGCTCTTATCCACACCTTTTATCCCCGTTTTATAGGGTTTATGTGACATGCATTATTTTATGCAGATATGACCTTTGAATCTTATTATCTATTCATTCACGGATTTTAGTTCTGGTGGTTTGTACGGCTTATTGAAAGATTTAGACAAATAGACCAATAAAGGATAAACATTGAATAGTTTATCATAATTTCCGTCATGCCTAGGCTTGCTGTAAACTATTGTCTTACAGGCTACGTGTAAATGAAAAAGTAGTCGTGCAAACCGATTCCTAGACACCAATCAGGATATATAGGAATCCCTTATACAAGAGTCTGCGGACCAGTAATCCTTGTAACTGGGCCAAATTTTGATTCCCATGGATGGCAAGAAATATTTATTTTTCTTAGCATCAGTTGCCTGAAAGTGGATTGACCCGCCCCCTGATTCTGTGTGGTGTAAATGTTTCTTTGGTATACAAACAATGGAATATAACAACAAAACCTACCTCTATAAAGTAGAAAAATTATTTTGAGAGCTGAGAAATGAGAGCCTTTTACAAAAACATTAACGTTGGTTTTGATAAAAGTAATTTAAATCTAGACTACCGATAAAAATAATGGTTACAAATGTAGTGAGTTATTATTTTTGTGTTACTTTGAGCGCAATAGTCAGTAAAAATTAAAATGTTTTACGATTATATTAGTCTAGTAATATTTTACAAGAGTGTTTAATTTTTACGTATTCCATAATATTATAAGTTATTAGTAAACTGTTATTAATAACCAGACAATTTTAAGGTTTTTAAATATAAATAGTTACCTTCTTACTAATCATTTTACTCTGTGTAATTAAAACACATTCATTGCCTTTAGTTTACCATAACAATGTAAAATGCCAAATAGGTTTAAACATTTTTTTAATTTTTCATAGACCGGTTACGTAGTACAACCTTTGTAGATGCAAACATGTTCAATGATGTGTCACAAAAAGATTTCAAGTAATATTAAAAATAGTAATCTTTACTTGCAAATAATTACACTTTTTAATTTTATAGTGAATTTTAAAGACATTTATTCTTATCCTAAAAAATTGTTTCTTGGAATAATCCAAACAGTTTTAACTTTAACAGTAATGCAATATATTTGTGTAAATTTGAAGAACGGACGTTTAGCGTAACAGATTTAAATTTTTGTGTATAAAAATCTATTTTTTTCCTACAACGGGAATTGGCAGTTGTCTACATACAACACTTGCAAACTAAAAATATAGAAATTACACTAGCACTAGTGTATTACTCCAAAGACACAGAGACACTAAAATTTTTAGTTTTTACTAAATTTTAAACATTTTTTGTATAACATTACTGCTTTATTTGTTATGTACATTCAGAGTGTCACACACGGAACAATAGGGAATTTGAGGAATTGATAGATGGCGACGACATATTGAATTCATCAAGTCCACGAGGATCAGCTGGTTGGGACATGTGATGCGCATGTAAAACGACAGAATGCCCAAAGCAATTATTAGAGGGTCAGTAGATGGGCAAAGAACGAGAGAAAGACCTAGAAGAAGGTGGCTACAGAACACAGGACCTCAGTAGGATGGGTATCGGGGTTTGGAGAAGGGGACTAGAGGAAACTAGTCGGGGAGGCCAAGCCTCATCGTGGGCTGTAGCGCCAGATGAAGAAGAAGAAGATATGCTCAGATATACAGCAAGGAAACGGCGATGTAGTTCTAAGTTTAAGCACTGTTTTTTCCTGAGATACGATTCTATGACTGCTGCGGCAGATTAGTATTTATCTAAATTTTGATATTTTTATGTTTTAGAATTATTAAAACATGTGTTAAAGACACACAACACACAACACACAACACACAACACACAACATGTGTGTTAAACATGTGTTTTATGTGTTAAAGACGGCTACCGATTACTAGTTTGGGCGAAACGTTGTTGTTTTAAGGAAATTGGATCTTTGATGGCATTTTGGACTTCGGTTTTCCCAATTTTTTAAATCCATACTTTGTTACTCAAACATAAATTTCACTCATCTACACAATACTTTTAATGCTAATAACATATTGCCACGACGGTCTTGATCGTCGAGGTACAGTGGAAAACAAAATACAAGACACCAATTAAGTCACTAATGACCAGCTTCAATTTTCACAGTTAAACAGTTCGTAATTAACACGTACAATATTTCCAGCTAGATTTGTCCACACGCAATAACAATATCTACTAATCGAGTTCACACAATTATTAACAGAATACTACTTCACATCGACAACACTCAATCCGCACTAGCCAAAATCGCTCACGTTACTAACTGACAACCCGGCAGCTATGGCTTTATATACGGCGCCCTGAGGCCGAGTACAGCTTTCCCGCCTTAACTGCACGCCGGCCGCTTAATACGTATCTCAAGTGTTCTTGGAACTCACTAGAATCACGTAGTTGAATGACGCAACAGCTGCCACACTTGACAGGGGGAGTGGAGAATGTTCTGGGTTGTTCGGTAGGCTTCTCGTAACAATATCAAAACGGTAATATAGCCTTGTGTGATAACCTTAAGCGGTAATACAGCCTTGCATAGTAAGTTAATCCACTTGAGATGTTCACCTCGTTTACACCGTATATTGTACAAACTGTAATCTATGTTAAGGCTATCAGTGTCAACACAGCTCTCCACAGTGTCACAGAGTTTAATCCGTAATGTACACAACAACACCTCCCTTTGTCGTATACGAGATTTTCTGTGCAGTTAGTGTTTTGTTGCGGTAAGTTGAATATAAACTCAATTGTTCAGTTTCACTGTTCCTATCTATTGCAATATTTAATGTTTCACTGTTCTTGTTAGGTTTATTTGTCTATTTTAATTTCTATCTAGCGCATCGTTTATTTAACACATGTTAATTCGGTTTATGTGATATATATTGCGATGTACAAGTTGCATAGAATAAATAGATAAAACCTTTTTTATGAAAAAAACATATTTTGTTCTTCATATTATTAACAAATATGACTACCAGATAGGTCTTTATTTTATGCAGTCTGGTGTAAGTCTTCTGTCGAACATTTGATTTACATAAAAATTATTTAATTAATTTAATTCGTTTTTATTGTTATTTCGTAACACAGTTATTCACGCGCGCACGCGCGCAAATGCTACATGCCTATGCATATGTTTGCACTACTTCACAACACTCATATATTTTTTTTATACAGTCTAAATTGAACTTAATCTAACAATTTTGACATGATTCTTATTGTCTATATTACAATGTTCTAACACGCAACTTTTACTTTAACCAGTTCTCATTAAAACATGCTATCATATGTTAGGAGTGAAATTATTATTTTATATGTAAATCTCACCTATTGTAAATATATTACATTTGTATCTTCTCACAATTATTCTTGTGTATTAACCATTATTTATAAAAAAAAAACTTATTTTGTACAAGAATATATTTTTAATATATTTACACTGTTTAAGAATTATTATGCTAACTGTCAACTTCAGAATACACAAATTATTAATTTTTTATTAATTCATATTGTAGTAATATAATTATATTGTATAATATAGTTTAATATTACTAATAAAATTTAGTTAATGAAGTTCATATGTGTTCTAAACACATATTTAGTTAATTAAATGTATATACATATAAACACAACAAAACGAAAAATAGAAATAACTGAAGCGTTTCATAGAAATAATGGTGGTAAATGATTACACACTTATATAGTTAACTTTAAGTAAATTCAACACTATATTTGTATTACTTAGAATATGGTTTCAACTTTAGTGGTTGCTGTGATCTAACAGATTAATGGTAAACAAACCAATCATAGCATGCCTATTCCGCACATGTAATACGCCAAGCTTTTCTATCTGTTCCACCGTTTACTTCTTGTTGCAAATAGCCAGTCAAGTCCCATTATCCGACACGAACTTATCCGACATTCCGTTTTAACCGACATAGTTCCGAAATAATTAATAATTAAAAAATATAACTATAAAATACGAAACTTTTTTTCAAACGTAAAGACATGACGAGTGAGACGAAACGATCAATAGCGGCAGTGCTGGCAGTTTGGTTGACGTCTACAAAGTCTTGGAAAGTTTTGTTGAGTGAGAAAAAAGATAAGGATGAAAAACATCAAAGAATAAGTGTGATGAAAATGAGAACTCTGGAACAACAGAACATGGTGACGACTGTATTCGTTCATTACTACAACAAATTCCTTAATTTTAAAGATACAATGAAAGATGTTGACGAATGAATGGTGATAAGCAAACTGAAGTGACAGATAACCAAATCGTGCAGCTTCGTGACAAAAACGAAGGCAATGAGAGCAAAAAACTGAGAATAATATAATGAAAGTGTTAAAATGACTCGTGCAGACGGCTTGAATGGTACTAAAACAGCCTTAAAATACACTGAGCAGCAAGAGGAAGCATTCATCACAGACGTGAGGCTTCTAATGAAATGGCATGATAGCCGCTAGAAAATGGCGAGCAGCAGGAATTACACATCAGGAGTTATCAATTACAAATTTTTTCCAGGGAACATAACTGTCTTGAAATAAACCTACTTTAAATGTACATGTTTGCAAATAAAAATATTTGTATAATAAATGAATTCTATTTCTTTTTTACTTTTAGTTTTTTTTTCAATTGTACAAAATTTTAAGAAATTGTTGCATTAATGTACGAGTTAAAGAAAATTGTTTTACGATTGTAGGCGTTAAAGAAAGTAATATACGTAATAGCAAATTTATCTTGTTCGGCTTTTGTATTCGTAAGCTTTTGTTTATAAACAAAACCTTAGATTCTTACAGTTTGTAGTAGGCGTAAGTGCAGGCAGAAAGAAATAAATTATATGTGTAATCTACTGTTCCCCCACGACTTCGAACTTAATATTTTGTGTTCTCTCAGACTTGTCTGGCCCGTGACTTGAAATACATATCAGCTCAGAGGAGATAGCTACCACACACACACACACACACACACACACACACACACATATACAAGTACAAAACAAACTACACAATAAATATCTCGCTTTAAATATATGGCATTATTTAACCAGAGTATTAGGATATAAAATATTATTAATTCAAAAGAGGCTGTGATACTCAAAGGATGGATAACTATTAAAAGCAACAACCAATTTGACTGTAATATCTTTCCAGAATGCCAGATCTTTTTCTCGGCGACAGCCTACATGGTGAAACGATTCCTTGGATATAATCAAATATATTGTTACGACAGTCTCACTGAGCGTCGTATGGTACAGTGATCACAAATTAAATAACAATTTGTAATCAATTTGTACAATAATTCAAGTTAAATTTGACCACACGCAATAACAATGTCAACTATTAAGAAACCCGCACTAATTATTTCACAATAAACCACCACTTTTCATCAACTTTCCACAAATGAGAGCACTAAAGAAATCGCTCAACGAAACTGACTGACTAAGCTTCCAATTCTGCCTGTAATCCTTTATTCTCTCCAGAACCGACAGTAACTTCAATTTTTAAATTTTAACTGCATTTTATAAAACACCATATGTTTATATGTGGGTGTTGGGGTTTGTCCTTGTATTATGTATTGTAAAGTCCCGCCAACGCAAAATTCAAGATGTCTGCATATCAACTTAGTAGCCCACGTAGGCAGAGAATCTGTGACTACTGCTGTCAAGGTTCGTGAACGGTGGCAAATGTCATTACGCTTTGTAAACAGCGGGCAATTCTGAAACAATCTCAGAAGGCACTTTGATGCAATTTAATATACATCAGTAACAGCTTTCAGTTCAGTTGTCTGATTCAAATTGAAATTAATTTGTGAAGCCTCCAATGCAACGAACTATTTCTGTGTCACTTTGTGTAATAGGTTGAATTCATAAGTTAATAATATTTTTTGCCGCATTCTGTTTAACCTGTAGTTTGTTTATTAACTGACTTTAAATCGAGTGCAAAACCGTTACCGCCACGCTAAACCGTTCTCAACTACTCTACTGTTCAGAAAGAAAACGTGCAACATACATATATATTCAACCTTACTTGCACCCCAGTACACTACTGCTGGCAACATTATTATTTATTAGTATTTCTACCCCAATCCTATGCAACTTTGACACTAATTGTTTAACAACCACACTTTTATACCGTTGACAACAGCATTTTATTGATTTTAAAATTAACACGAAACATAACGCCCATTCTGGTATGTGCCATCCATAGTTAAAAACGATTCTTATCATTACTAATAAGGATGCCATATACACAATGTGCTAAATGGTTGGTACTAACACTATAGAACGTGGTTGTTTGGGCCATGTCTCACCACTAGGATGCATCAACCTAATTTTGTTAAACGTGGCATATATGTCCGTACATTCATCTCACAGAATGTATTGATTTTTTTGATTTTTACGCCCCTTCCAAACATTTGGGATGCAAGGAAAAACTATAATGGAATGAAATTTGGAAACAATCGCACAATAATATGGGGTATGAAATTAATGAGAATTTGAACCATAATGATCAATTTTTAAAATTTCATATTTTGGGATACCAGAGTCCAAAAAAGTATCAGTTTAGAAAAAATCCTGAGAAATATGCTAGAAGAAACGCACAATTTGAACTTGTATCCTTATATATTGCTTACTTTAAAACGTTTTTGACTTCAGAGGTATCATAAACCAAAAATAAACCTCTGAATTTCACAGGAACAGTAAATGTCTATGAAGGACATCAAAGTATGAGAAAAAATTTACTCAAAGACGAACTCGATATATTTAACAATTTTACAGAATTTCGCTATTTTACTAATACCCCTTGCAAATTTTGCACCATTGTATTCATAAAGTTTGAAATTTCATTAAAGTCTACTTTGATTGGAAAATTTTACATTTTGTTATCAATTATTACTAAAAAAAATATATATAAATTTTGAGAAACGACGTATGATTGCCTCCTCTTAAAGTTTCTTAACGTTCATAATTCTACGTCCCAAGAACTTTACTGAAAGGTTTAAATAATTATAATTATTTAATATAATTTTTTCTGCTAATAAATGTATTTCCCTCAGCATACTAAGGTAATTCTGCAGTTCTCCATTTCAGGAAGTTTACTAGTGTAGTACCCATAGATTTTGGTGAAATTGATATTGAAAGTTAAGAACTCACAAATCTACGAGTACGAATAAGAATTTGTTTAGTATTATAAGTATTTTGTTTATATAAATATATTTATAAGTATTATGAGTATTTAGTAGTAGCCTATTAAGAATTTATTATTTAGTTTCAACATATAAATGGTCTTCAGATCGCTTATAAGATTCAATTAATTTGAAATTATACCTTAATTTGATCCGTCAAGCGATCTTGTAGTTAAATATTCCACTACATTTTTCGGGAATTAAATTCCCATCATCACGTATAACTTCTTCTTCCTAATATATAGGAGTCGTCGGTGAAATTATTAAAAAACACATAATACATACACTAACGAATCAAACAAACACAACTGTTACAAATGACATAATTAAAACACCGTACACACACACACAGCTAACGAAGACAGTGCGCAATGCCTGACAGTCACATATCATCTGGGCTGATTGCAAAGTTCACCGTTTATCTTTAATACGGTATCATACAACGTGTTCGATCGAAATGAAAGCTGGTCGTTGAGCAACCTTTCTTTATGTATTTTAGATGCTTTATAAATTTCTAATTATTCCAACGCATCCATCCAACGACCTTTGTTAGTGACATGCATGGGTACCATATTCTCCGC
The DNA here is from genome assembly GCA_034769895.1 of Magicicada septendecula. Classification (NCBI taxonomy): domain Eukaryota; kingdom Metazoa; phylum Arthropoda; class Insecta; order Hemiptera; family Cicadidae; genus Magicicada; species Magicicada septendecula. Next base: position 139,110 of record JAWRYS010001312.1, on the reverse strand, counting down.
AGTGTAGTTGTGATTTTCATTAATTAAATGTAAAGCAAATTTTGACTTGGCTGATGTGATGTCCTCTTTGGTAAATGTTTTTTATATCTGTCAATTAATCTCCTCCCTGTTTGGCCGATGTAAAATTGTCACAACTTTGTAATTAAAAACGAGTTCAAGAAATTAAATATCAATGTTTCATTCAGAACTGTTAATAATTTAAAAAATATATTCAGGTTAAGATCTCCTAAAGTAATAGAAAATTTCTCAGGCATATATAAATTGCTACGTGATGATTGTGACAAGTTTTACATCGGCCGTGATTATAACCACTAACATAACTTTCTTAATTAAAAATTGAAAATCTAACTGTAAACATCTACCTTGCATTTCACATAATTGCTTCAGAGTAAACGATTGTTTATAAACTACTAAACGTTTCTCAAACTTGTTTCTTCAGTGTTCAATCTCATAATATTTGATCTTTGTTTATTGCCTTGCTTTCTGAAGTAAATTTTACCAAAACAAATAGCAGTCAACTTGGTGGTCAAGTAATATGATTCAAACTATTGTGTTGTTGATATGATTTATGTTAAATAAACTATAAAAAATAATTACTAACGTTTTGTTCCCATCCATATTAGTACTCAAGCAGCGGCAGGATAACAGTGGCATTCCGTTGCACGAAGTTCTCGTCATATTAGTTTGAAACTTTACAATTACTGTAATAACGCAGATTTACGACCCACAACTGCGCTTCTTGTGTACGTGAAACGGAATCATTACTCCTGAAGTTATGAAGCTTTTATACTAATAAACGCGACAAATTACAGACAATTTTTCAGAGTAATTACATTTTCTGAAAATTAAAAGCAAACAATATATTTACTTTAATTTAATGATTTAAAATATTGTATACATAGCCAGGATCCTTGGATGTGACTTGTCTAATGTTGCGCGATAGATGTGGACAAAAAATAGGGAAGTTTATTTACATGTGTGGAACGATAAGAACTCCAATGAATGGAAACCTCAGAAGAGCTACTCTTTTGAAATTTCATATAGGGATGGCAGTGCCATGCGGCCTTTACGGTAGTGCACTTTGACACTGAACTCAAAGACCCAAAGCCGGATACAGGCTAGTGAAAAGAGATTTTTACGATCAGTACTAGGCATATCACAGATGGACCGGCTAAGAAATGATGACGTAACGAACATCCTTGTAATATACAACATAAACGAAAGGACAAAGCAATACAGGCATGACTGATCAGACAATGTTGAAAGGATGCACAATAACAAGATACCAAAACAAATTTTGGTTTATAGTCCGAAAGGACGGCAGAATATTCGAAGACGAAAGGAAAGATAGACGCACCAAGGTGTGCCTAACGGATCGTAGGCCCATAGCCTGAAGAAGAGGAAAAACAGAAAATGTTACATAAGTAAATAAATTTTATTGGTTTAGACTATTTTTAAGAGAAAATTTCTTTTCTCATCATCTTCTGTATCATGTAGCTATACAAGTCTCTTTGACGTTACCCCGGCTTTGACCGACGATTAAATTTATTAATTTTGACCGACACCACTACAGAAAAATGTATTCCGATTAGCGCTTTCAAGCTTCACAGCTCACCATCGGATCGGAAATATGATTTCTATAGTGGTGTGCACCGCGAGCACTACAATTTCTAAGTGGTGTGCTTCACTGTTATTTCTGTTCGTGATTGTAACCACTAACACAATTTTATTAATTAAATTAAATTTTTGTAAATTGACCGCATGCTTTGTTTCAACTTCTGCAGCCGGTTTCCTCTCCAACCAATGTGAGACAGCCATTACTTGAAACCTCTCTTGATTATAATCTATCCTACGTGTCGACGTCTTTTGTGTGTGTTTTTTTGAATGCTAAAATGTATTAATTATTTTCCACAATTACTTCGATACTATGAACTTTTCCTCGACATGTAACGTTGCCTTTTTAGTTACTTCTTTTGCCATCACAAGAAATTGTCCTTTCTCCTTTACTCAGTTACGTATAAAATATATTTACGAAACCATTCTCCGGTTGACAGTAACCCTCTGCAGCCACTTCACTCAGACAGCAACAATTACCAAACTCAAGCCAAGTTCTCGTCACCAACAACAACAGCAGTTTAAACCAAGTTCACGTCATATTTACTTCTTGTCATATTCAGTAGCTTTTTTCAAACACTTCAGTAATGTCAAACAAATTACTATCCAAAAATGGATTGAATACATCAAAGGAAATCATTATGCCTGGAGTGATAATGGTTTTACACTGTTGAAGTGAATCAAGTCCTCTTGTATAATGCTTTGCGTTTCCCTGTAGTAACAGTACAAGAGCGCAATGTGAACATCGACAAAGAGAAATACTCCAAACATAAAACAGAAAAGTCTTCAGCAAAATCAAACGATAGACAAAAAATTGGAAGTGTCGTGAAACACATGCCAGTTATTAAAACGTCTATGTCGAGTGGGGAGTGAACTGATTGAACGTGTAAATGGTTGCTCGTAGGTATTCGGAGTAACATAATAAATACTTTTAATAGTTAAGTTATTCTTTTAATAGTATTCAAACATTTAAACATGCTCATATTCTTTCAATGTTATCCGCTTAAAATGTTTCCTTAAGGCACACATATTTGTGGCCGTATGGAAATTTTGGGTAGCTATGTGTGAGAGAAGGAGGTTTGATTGACCTGGCAACACTGCTTTTCCATTCAGCTACTTCGTGAGGCAAAATTCCTTAAGAAGACGAGGTGTACAGGAGTAAACCAAGCACCATAGTACCGTATATGAAATTGTTACTGTAAAAAGGACAGAATATGGGTTGAGTTGAGTATGGGCCCACTAGCAGAAAAAGAACAGAGATGAAGGTGAACTGGGGAAAACAGCAGGTTAGAAACGCATGCTAATAACGTTACGTCGTCATAAGCCTCAAGGACAATGTAGAGTGAAACTTCTACTGAAAAGTTCGTGAATTACTACGTCTTAAATATAAATGCCCGTAAAAGATGCGTATAAAAAATAATTACTAAAATCTTTTCCCAGCATCAGAGAGTCAAGAAACAACAGTAAAGCGTATTTCCTATTTACACAATGCTACCCCGACGCTACTCTGTAAATTCAGTGGCTTTTCTCATTAATAATTACAGTAAGTAATACCCTGAAACAAATTACAACTCGTAATTGCGTTTGTTGTATACGTTAAAAGGCAGTCATTACGCCAGGCGTGGTGAAACTCTTACACACTGTTTAGGCCGACAGACTAGAGTTAATTGTTCTGAGTAATTGTGTTTTCCGGCAATTTAATGTTTAGTATAAAAAAATAAAAACCACTTTAGACAAATGACACGTTTAATTTTCCAAATGCTTTCAAACGTTGTGTAACTAAATCTGTTTCTAAATGCGTTAAAACAGTGAGACATTCAGTGAGACAACATTTTCGCTTACGAGCCCTTACGATCTGATAATCGGTAGTGATTAGCTTACGAAGCCTTCCAGTCCTCTTTCCTGTAGTCTGTATACTATCCAGATTTTGAGACAACAACTTAATCTTTTCGAAGTGAGCGCATGATTTATACTAACTTTGTCAATCTGATTTGTCTTGTACATTGCGACATGAGTCTTTCCAGCACTGGATACTGACTTGACTTTGAAACACCAGTTCCTTTCTACGTATTAATGTCATTGACGTTTGTTTCTCAACAGGTCCTGCCTTTGGCGTCAAATACTACTCCTTGATCTTAACTTTTATCACAGTGCCAGAGTCTTCTTTTTAATCACTTCTACTCATCATCAACATCATATTTGATGCTGCAAGGATCAAAACAAGAATGATTTTTTCCGGTCTCAAACAGGCAAAATCTAGAGCTGATCATTCCAGCGTCTCTCACAGATCACCGTTCCTTCGGCTTATAGTTCCATAGTTGTTTGGGGATGCGGCAGTCATCCTTTCCGCAAAGATGTTCCCACCAATTGAGCCGATAGTGTGGAATCCTCTTGTATTCAGATCCTGAGTAATATTGAGTTCCCGTATTATCTGTGTCCCTTGTATGATCATAGAGATTATACCCGCCACGAGCCTGAGAAAACTCATTTCAGCCGCTTGGATACGACTGGCCTGGCCCTTCGTTGAAGTCCAATTCTCAGATCCATAAAGAAATGTGGCGTGTTTCTTTACTTGCTGACTTAAGAGTTCGCCTGATGGTCCCGCACATAAGGTTGAACTTATACACAGCGTCGTTCCTTGTATTATAAAACACACTGTAGCCCTTGTATTCAAAATTGCTGACTTGTTCTAGGGCAGTACTATCTATAACAATTTTTCCCCGTGCGGAATCAGTTCAACGAAAAGCCATCACGTTAGTCTTAAGTGTGAATATTTGTAATCCAGAGCCTTAGCAGATTCGGTTTAACATATGTATTGCAACAATACAACTTGCATAAACACAATTTAATTTGGGTTTCAGGTGTATCTGTAATAAGAACTCGATGTAACGTGTAACGGTATTTCAAATTAATTGGGTACTAATAAAATTGTACGCTTGGCACTTGATTCGACCTAAAACATTCGTTATTACTTTGTTACTATGCCGTAAGGCTTACGCTATATACATCCTTACTGACTAATATTCTATTCTACTAATTATTTTATTGAAAAATATCATTTCCGGACTACTCAGTCAATTAGTGTGCTTCGAAATATCAATGTTTAAATATCTTTTTAGATATTGTACTGGAAACTCAAAAATATTAATAGTTACTGAATTTATCTTTATTTTATCAGTACTGATTTATAAAACGCTAATTTTTATTTAAATGCTTTGCATTCTTTTCATTTCAATATTAATTTGAGCTCTTATTTACGTTAATCTTACTTCAATAACATCTATGATTCTAACTCTCTATATTTATAATACATTGGCTCTTACTTTTAAATAGAACAAGAATGTCTTTAATTGTCTTTGAGTAAATTGTTCGATTAAGAGAAATAAGTTGTTTATCACCTTATTGTCACCAATCATACTCAATCAATTGATCCATCTGTAATCGTCCTCGTCTCGAAATCAGCATCACTTCCTCTTGTCCAGCGTCGCTCCTCTTGTCCAGCGTCGTTTCCAGACTTCAGTAGTGTTCCTCTTGTCCAGCGCAGTCACCTCTAGAGTCCAGCATCGTCTCTCTCTTGTCCAGCGTCGTCTCGCTCTCTGGAACTAAGTCGTCAGCTCTCTCTCTCTCTCTCTCTCTCTCTCTCTCTCTGGAACTTCTTCTCGTGCTGTTTCGGACGTCAGTTGATCTTCTTATATGGATTTTCTTCTCGTGTAATTCTGTTACTAATTAAAATTGCTTGTTTTTACAATCCAGTTACAAAACTGTATGTAACTGGGAGGATGTAACTATTTACAAAAAATTTAAATACTTTGTGCGGACGGGCAGAAGCTCCCGCTGCCCTGTGGGTGATCGAAAAAAGAGAACAACTGTAGCGTGTGTGTCCTATTTATACCCATGTCTTGGTCAACACCTGCAGTTGTACAAAATCAACATGTCTGAATTTGTCTCTGGGTTCAGTCCCTCCACTCCTTGTCAATTTCGCTATTTCTTATATTTCTGCGAATTTCAGAGTCCTGTAAGTATACTCTTATACTCATCTTACAACTATTTTCACTACACATGTTCACTGTATCTTTGGACATTGCAACTTATCCCTTTCGCTCTGTACACAGTTATTTCACCAATACACTCGTACGGTGTGTCCCTTTCACGTGGATTTTGTACACAGTATTTAATTAATTTTATTACAATTTATTGTGTTCTTGGATTTTACTCCTTATTTATAGTTTATGAATAATTACGGAAAAACAGTAATTATGCAATTATTCATCTTGGAGTGGTAAACTCGCCTGCATAGACCTGCGTCACACACACTTGTAAAATACTGCTGTACACACTTTCAGTTACATTGGTGTGTGTGTGCACGTCGATTCAGGTCGAAACACCTGTTCATATTTTTGTCTGAGCCAAGCTTGCAATCCCTGACATGCTTATTTCTAATACATTATTAATTATTTACAGTTTATTAGGTATATTTAAATTTGTATATTCAATGCTCAGTACATCACTTATTTGTACTGTCGCATTATACCCATATGCAACCTGTTTTCCGAGACCGACAGAATTGCCCCAGTCCGAGTCACTTCTATCCTAAACGGTTCCTTTCATTATGCTACCTATTTTGTTTCTCCTCGGGCACCAAAATCGTAGAAAACGACAAATATTTTTTTCCTAAATAGGCCAGTCTTACCCGTAAGTCTAATGTATTAAACATTTTCTTTATTAACCAGTATAATAATTCGAATATTTGCCATTGCATACGACAAGTGGAAAACGATTTTACTCCAAAATATCAGAGGTCCTTGCCAAATGAATAATGAATTAATACTACACAATTACCTATCAATAACAAACAGATATACCCACAACGTAACAAATACATGAACTACATAGTCGTAACAAACATGACAATCTTATTTAGGCCTACCAAGAAGATTGTCCCGATACGATGATCGGAGGCACTGCTCTAAGGTTCCCAATACCGTAGCCAAAGGGGAGCCCCGATTTGTGGCGCTGAAGACTCCCCATTACCCAACTCTTCCTTTTAGTGGCGTTATATCTTTTGTTTTATACAATTGGCGTGTTTATAACTTTCCTTCAAAATTTGCGTGCTCAGAAAGAAAAGCGTTAGTAAGCACCCAACAACTGAAAATCACTGTTTGAGTTTCGTTCGTGAAGGAAAAAAATAAAGTGATAAAAAACAGAAGCCCCTACCAGCCTTTTCGTCGGGGTCAGAAAAAACAAAGTTGCTCAATGAAAACCGTCCAAACAGATTAAACAGAAGGAATCCACTTTGAAGACAAGTTGAAGAGAAGTAAGCGCTCATGTACGGTACTCCGCTCTTGTCACAACAGTACTAATAAGAAGTGATGGCTTCTAACCAGTGCTAAATATTGCAAAAATCTACACCAAAAAGCGGAAAACTTATATGGAAAGAATGACTCCAGAAGAATTTCTAAGTTCGCTTCGAACTTTGGCTAGTCGGAATAGAAGGTTCAATAGACCGAGAACGAAATATTGAAGCAAGAAGAGTCTCTAAAGTGTCTAGCCTGGAAGGACAGAACAAGTTAAGAAGAACATGATTTCTGCAAATTCTCATATACCTGGAACAGATTTTTAAAGACATGCCTCATTCATTACGCATACCAATTTAGCAGTGTGTTTTTATGTATCCGTTTTAATATTTCTATTTTTATTATATTGTCAAAACGTGAGTAAACTGTTTTATGAAACTGTTCTCCATGTGTCTTCCGGCGACAAAGATGATTAGTGTCATTGACGGCAAAATGTAAACAAGATGCGAAACGCTCAAAAAGAGGAAGTTAATATGTTCAGTTATGATTTACAATCACGTCCCCTCTCTCAATCACTCTCTCTCTCTCTCTCTCTCTCTCTCTCTCTCTCTCTCTCTCTCTCTCTCTCTTCTAGGTTAGCAGCCCATATGCTGGTTGGCAGCACCTCACCATACTTCACGCTTCTCTGCTTTTCTTTTCAATTCACAATATGATGTGCAGTTCATATCGACCATAAGCTGTTTCGTGTAGTCTAAACGGGGTCGTACTCTGTGACTCTTTCCTTCAATTGTTCTTTCTATTATTCTCTTAACCAACCCACTGTGTCGTAGTATATGCCCTATAAACTTAGCTCTTCTACCTCTTAAATTTCGTAGAAAGCTCTTCTCCTACTGACATCTTCTAAAGACTTCATCTTCACTCTCGAGCTTATCTTGAATATTCTTCTGGAGCACCAGGTTTTAAATTTTTTTAGTCTTTTCTTGTCACTTTCTTCAATTGTGCAAGATTCACTCCCGTATAGGGCAACGCTCCGCACGTATGACCTTACTATATTCTTCCATATTTTAGGCTGATAATGTTTTAAGTGAAGAGTTTTTATCTGTTTGTTGAAAGCAATTTTAGCCGGGTTAATTCTCTCTATAATTTCCTTACTGCTACGTAAATCACTTGTGATTTTACTTCCTAGATAAGTTATATTCTTTAACTGCCTGGAGAACATTATTTCCAAAAGTTATTTTGACTGGATCTTCTTCCTTCCGACTACAGACTAGGATTTTTGTTTGTTTGTTAATTTGTTAATCTATTTTCATATTGAATTCATTCTTCATTACTTGATCCAGAGAATTAGGTTAGTAATGTAATAAGCAGTACAGTAATATCAGTAACTACGTTTTAAGCAGTGAGTTGTTTACAGTGTGTCTAAGCGGTAAACTACAGCACAGAGTGAAATATTCGGAATGCTGCAGAGAGGTAAGATTTTCTAAGCTAAGGTCTCATTAAAAGCAATGGGAAACTAAACTAGTGAACTAGTTATTAAAAATACGTCTAGTGGAAAAAAGCGAGAAGTCAACACCTACAATAAACATTTAACAAGATTTTGCTCTATTTCATGGATACGCTTGCTGTGTCTCCTCCCGGTTAGACACACACACACACACACACACACACACACACACACACACACACACAAGTTATATTACTGTTTACTGTGTACTTCTTGTGGGTCGTTCCTTGTCATTTATTTCTGATCACTTCACAAGCCTACGTGGGTTTCACTTGATATGAGTGGGTTTCAGTAGGTGGACATTCAGCGTAGATGACACTCACAATACATTTTTTATAACTGTAGGCACACACACACACACACACACATACACGTTAGTTTACAACGCATTAATTGTGACAATTGACATGATAATTACCTCTAACTGTGTACTCAAAAACTCGCTAAAAATTGTATGAACATGGATATATGGCAATTTTTACAGGTTTGTTTTAACAACACTACATACTTAATTTAGTTTACAGAATGCACGCGTCATTATTCTTCTGATACTTACTATCCGTTTCGGATGTTGGATGTTATACAGACTATTTCAACTTTCTGTACTGCTGCACGGAATAAGTCAGTTGTATTCACGCCAAACCAGATCCTCAAATTTCTCAGCCGTGATATTCTCGGTCGCCCAACTCCTCTCTTTCCGAGTACGTTTCCCTGTAGTATGGACTGCAATAAGTAAAATCTCTTATTTATTTCACATGAGATGTCCCAGATACTGAAGTTTTCTTATCTTTACTGTGATAATAATATCTTCTCTTTCTTTCCTCATCTTTCTAAGACCTTCAACATTAGTTATATGTACTGTCCATGAAATGCTCAGTATTCCACGGTAAAGCTACAGCTTGAAAGATTCCAATTTTTTAGTTGTGGCTTCAGTCAAAGTCCAAGACTCTACACCGTAGAAGAGGACCGAGAATACGTAGCAGCGTAAAAGTCTCATCTTTGTGTTTATTGTTAAATCGTGACTTTTGAATAAACTGCTCATTTTAGTGTACACTGCTCTTGCCTTTTCAATTCTGCTCTTTATCTCTTAAGAGTGGTCTACTGTTCATTGATTATAGTACCAAGATATGTAAATTTGCTTACACGTTTAACTGGCCTTTGGTTTATATTAACGGTGCATTTTGTAAACTTGTCCTTAGATTTAATCATTAGCTTCGTTTTATTAACACTGATGTCTAGACCATATCTACAGCTGTTTCTGTCACTCTATTTATTAGTTGTTGCAGTCTGTCTAAGGTATCTGCGAATATGACGGCATCATCAGCATAACTTATGTTATTTATTCTTTCACCGTTTTGAGAGATTCCCATTCATCTGTCTCTAAAAATATTCTCGGGTAGATGTTGAATAAGAGCCACACGTCATTGCTAGACCAAAATAAGAGTATTAGATCCGTGGGCTACTGGATCTCGTATCCTAGGTAGCTGGATCTATTCCGAGTTAGGCTTCTAGTCACACGATACTTATCGTTTTCTATAGGGTTCTTATACTAGGCCTAATCTCTTTCATATGTTTTCTAATTATTTTCAGAAATGTCATCTCCGATGACTGGAGACGTTGTTTGCCTGACTTTCTAGATTACCACTTTTTATTTCAGTACAGCACTACAAGGACAGCTAAAGTATTATATATAAGCATCTCTCTCTTCTTCTTTAACCTAGCTTTACCTCTCAGTGCCTCTGCTAGTACTCCACCACATACTTACCTCTATTCTCTTACAACTGTACTGACATTAATAGTTGATCTTCCTTCTTTATTTTATGTTGTTTGAAATATTTTAACGAATTTGTAAAATATATGAGTAGTGTTAATCACATGTGTGGGATGTAAGAACAGTGTTGAATGGAACGATAAGAAGAAATACTTTTTCAAAGTGATGGCTGAGCTCCTCTCTTAGAGGGACAATAGATGGAAAAAGAAGGAAAGGAAGGGCTAGAAGAAGGTGGCTACAGGACGTACAAGAAGATCCCAGTAGAATGGATATTGGGAATTGGAAGCGGAGTTGGACGACCGAGGTGTGTGGATGCGACTAGTGGGGGGATGCAAAGGCTCATCGTGGGCTGCAGTGCCAGAGGAATGAATGAATGAAATGATGGCAGAGTTGGCGTCCGTAATGATGGCAGAGTTGGCGTCCGTACATCGAACGACGGCAACTGAAACGACCCACAGACCACTGCAGTCTTGTGAAATGAGATTTTCAATGACAGTAGGCTACTGGAAGTACCTTGGACATACTGACTAAAAGACTGTGACATAAACAGCATAGTTGGAATATACAATCTAAACGATAAGATGAAGCAATACACACAACAATAGACACATCATGTAGAAAGGATGCACGAAAATACTCAAACATCTGTTACTGTATAAACAAAAAGTATTTTCAAATTAAGGGGAAAGCACATAAATTTAAAACAGAAGTCATTTGGTTGTTTAAAGAAAGGGCAAGCTGAAATGCGAAATAGTTTTGTAATTAACTCCTTGACTGTAGTTGACTAATAGCCTCATTTTCTTATTCATAGCGTAAGATTACTAAACAAAAACGTAGTAAAACAAGAGTAAAAGCGCCTACAGTAAACATAAAAGAGCTTAGCTTCTTAAATAAAGGCAACCGTATTGAAATTAGGAAAAGGGTTCTGAAATTTATGATTTAAGTTTAGCTTTCTACGTGTGTGAAGCTTGGACTCTAGGAACTGAGGAAAAGTAAAAATCAATTTACTAGGGGTATGAAGCTGCCCACGCATGTACGCTGATAGATAACAAGGAGATTCGTGAAATGGTAACATAAAAGAGATGATAATGGAAATCCATTGTAAAAAGAATAGTACAAAGTTTGGGCGTTTAGTAGTGTGTGAGGAGATCTAACACAACATTTAAAAGACAAAATACCTAGGAGAAGACCACGATTGCCACGTATAGAACACTTTATAGAATCTTTCTAATAAAAAGGGTAAAAATTACTTACTAATAAATTTAAGTGACATTAAAAAATCGTGACATTAAATGACTCTTGAAATCCAGCGAAATTATTTGTATCTATAAATCCACCATCCCTTTTACATAATGACAGTCTATCGTTCATTTCTTCGATATAACCTGTTTCCAATCCATGGAAACTTGCCGCATAATCTGTCATTGAAATTATGGACCATTCTATAGCAAGACTACTGCGAATTTACAATGAGGACTGGTGCGCGGATGTAATTCCCACGTTAATGCCGACAACGTGAAGCAAAGACAGATTGGATCTGTTTCAACATACAACTTTGCAAACATTTTTGAGACGTTAAAAATCTTGTATGTGTACTGTGGGAATATGGGTCTATCTCATCAAGGCTTTAAGTAGAGAAAGCTGGAGACAAAAAGCTAAAAATATATTTGAAGGTAGTATCAACTTACGGAGGTTAATTGTAAAAAGGACTAAATATAACTACATCACTACCGACTCGGACCACAAAGATTTTATTGGTAAAAACGTAAACGTTTTACCTTATAAACACCTTTCTGTTTAGAAACTAAATTGCTCAAATTGCAACAAATTCTACATAAGCCAGACAGAACGTTGCTTCAAACAAAGATACATTGAACAGACAAAGGTACTACACTCCACTACCGAATCCACCTTTGCAAACCACCTCATTGAAACAAACCACACATACACAAACATCGATAACAACATGGATATTCTACACGTACACACAAAAGGCCGAAAACTAGACACCCTTGAACAATTGCAAATATACAAACATAGAAAAACACATAAAAACCATATTCTAAACGAACAGACACAATTCAAATCACACATATTATTCGAACATATCATACCCCACACACACAAAATCGATCCTTCAAAACTCGACAACCTCGCCAATAACAAGACGGACAGCGCTCCCAGTGGCAACCTCTGACGAAGCTTATAATAGGCAAAAACTGATTCAGGTTATAAGGTAGGCTAAAACTTTTACGTTTTCACCAATATAAAACATTGTGTTCCGAGTCGGTAGTGATATAGGCCTACTTATATGTAGTTAATCAACGGACACGTCATGGACAACAAAATTCAAGAATGTAAAAAGGATTAAAGGCGTAAGTTGTATACAAATTGGAGTAAACGTGGAGATGATGCTTTTTTTTGTCAATGTTGTATCGGTCAATTAAATTCCAACGCTGAAATGAATCCACGATATAACAAGCAACGGATCTGCAAATGTTAAGAAAACAACAACACTTACCTGTTCAATAGTAATAAATCAGAAGATTATTGTTTTAGGTCTCTTCTAGGAAGAGATAAATGGGGATCAAATTAAGAAAATTCTTATGCGTTTTGAGCAAAGTAAACTGCGTAGTTTTCTCAATAATTGGTATTCGCTATGTCAATAAAAGCCAGAATGACGACTTATTTATATGCGCCCATAATTAACAGTCGTATAGTCGGATAGTTGTATGGTGGTAGACATAGCGTATATGTGCACCGAAGTAGTTAAAGTTATATTTGGTATTCAAAACGCTATTGTAAGACTTTAGGACGCTTTGTTTATTGAATAAAGTAGGCCTATCTAGAATCAGCAGCCGACAAATTCCTGGTTGAAGTAGAACTCGATACTCATCACTTAAAATTACTTCAAAATATATACATAAATACACTATTTTTAATTGTGTAAAGTCCCGTTTTATCGAGTTCCGGATTATCAGAGGTATACTCGCTTTCTCCGTGGTTTGGACGAAAAACAATCGTTAACCGAGAATACCACCTTCTCATTTATCACGCTCCTTATCTCGTTTATACAGGTTCTTCTCGATTCCTCAGTCTCTGTGTTGATATTGCGTTGAAAACATTAATTTATTATTGTGTGTGTCTGCGTGTATGTTAACATGTTCTTGACGGACAAATTAAAGCGTTTGTTAGTTTCATTAGAAACAAAACTGGCGGCCTTAAAAGACTAGACAAAAGGAAATCTGAAAGAGGCTACGCGACATTGCTGTCGGTAACATTAGGAGACTGAAAACGAAATCGTAAAAAACATGAACGTTGAACTGTGTCCAACACATCAACGAGTTCGGGGAGGAGTAGATCGAAGTTCTTGATCTTTGAAAACGTTAGTGAGGTTTCGTTCCTTTCACACAACAGGGAGACGATTGTCTCACCTTACGGACCAATACTGCTAGAAAAAGTAAATATTTTTTTTAGCCAAAACAACTAAATCCAGCAGAAAAAACGATGGTGCGGAAGATTTCACCAACAAACCATACAGACAAAGTTCACAAGATTCGTAAGTGTGAAGATGTCACAAAAAGATTCAAGAATTATGAAGAATTTTAGACGCAATTCGTGAGAAACATTTCGATGCCAAAAAGGCAGGTCCGTACCTAAAGGTTGAACAAGTATACTATTTGAAACCATTAAGTGTTGTATTTTAAAATTATATAAGAATAATTAAAAAACAAATTATAAGAACTTAAATGTATTGAGCCTTTCATGAATATTGGGAAGCTCACATAGCTAGGACAAAACCGTTTATACGAAAAGGCATAACAAAATAAGAGTGTATAAAGTTAATACATTGATAATTCATTAATATGGTTCTAGAATATGTTTGTTTTGTTAGAAATCTAAGAAAAAATTAAAAATTTTTGAAGGAAAATTCTTTACAAAATATTAAGAGAAATGAACGGTAATGGATTATGGAGAACAAAATTCAACTCCGATTTATGTGACGTGTTAAATGAGTCCCTACAATGGAATTTGAACTACAAAAGATGAAATGTAGTATAAATGGAAAAGCAAAGTAACTCAAAAAGGACACTACGGGACAAGCGGATGATAATAAAACTGAGAGGTTAACCAAGATGAAATGTGGGAGGAGAGAATTGAAAAGGATACAAGAGAAATAGAAACAAGAAACTGGAGGAGAGCAAAAGCTGATACTGATGAATGGAGCGAGAAATTGAAGCAGACCTGGGCTCAATATTGATCTGTAACACCGCAACGGATACAGCAATATCCTACCTTACACCACAAACAATATCCTTCAGTAAAATAAATACGTATTTTTTTCTTTACTGGGTTAGAGAATCAGTAGATAGCAGAGTTTCTTTGCTACAATGTCATTTTTTATTATTTTTCAAGACGGTTGAAGCAAACGAATGTGATTGTATTAGAATACAGACTGCTGAGCCGAATGTTTTTACATTTGAATACGTATGTGTTTAAAGGTGTTTTTACCGAATTTACCATCAGAGACTGGAGTATATAGTGTTATCAGCTTGACGACCAGATGTTTTTCTGACAATCAAGATCAGCTTTGCTTTCCGACACGTCAGTAACATGACAATTTCATTTCCTTTCTATTTCTTGTACTCAACATTCCGTATATCAAACAGCTGATGATAGAGTCATATTTAGATTAGAAACATTACTGCATAAATGTAATACTGCATAAAGTCTCACAAAGATTTTTGCTTATTTCAATCCGTCCTTTTGTATAGCAGATAAATTCCAATTACCACTAAAATCAAAAGTATATTTCCAGCTAATTTTTCTTAATATTTCTATACATTAAAAATTATTTACAATAAATAAATTTTAATTTTCTAAACGATTATAAAGCGATATAAGTGATACCTTACAAAATCTACAACAACTCACTTATTGTTCGGAGGAAAATACACGTAAAACAAAAGGAAACGCGTATGAAGACCTGTAATCATAATAATGTACGCCAGTGAGACGCGGGTAGTTTCAAAAGAGGACTAGAAGATACAAGTTACCGTAGACAAGATTCTTCAGGTAGCTTAGGCTGTACAGGCTAAGACATGAGAAGCGAATGTTGATGTAAGGAAAAAGTAATTTTAACATCTCTGTATGAAAGCGTAAAAAGAAATAAAAGGAATAATTCATGCAGCCGTATGTAAAGAATTCCACAGGACATCAGAGATAGTCCTAAATTATACATCCGCAAGAAGATGAGTTGTAGGCAGTGTAGAAGAAACTATACCTATTTCATGGATGTGGAGAAAGAGAAGATTTCTGTAAGGACATATGTGTGTGCTCGGTTGTAGTTTAAATACGGTTCGTTTAAGCAAGAATATTTTTCAATTTCTGTGATACAAATTATTGTTGTAACGACATTACAGAACAGTCTACGTGTTTGTCGAATGTGCCAGAAGAATCTCGCTCTAATGTGTGTGGCATACGTGATTCTCGACGCATTAGCGAGACTTTTCTGGAAGCCGCCAGCCGCGCGGACTATGTCAAGGCCGCAATTAATTACGTCGTAGTTTAGAGATAAGGCGTAGTTTGAAATCTTTTGGTCCGCGAGAGTTGTATAAATACTAGGCGGCAGCGGCCTTAGTTTTCAGTTATTTGTTGCGATATATTTACAGTGCGGTTCGAGTTATTTGTCGGGCGATACTGTGCGCGTTCAGGTTATTAGTGAAGTGTTGTGTTTTATAATCGGGCGGTATAATTGTAATACAATTGTGTTCAATATTAGTTGACATTTTATTGCGTGTGAACAATCTTTGTTTGATTTGTTGTAAGAGACTGAGCTGTTAATTACGAACTGTGAAAATTAAAGCTGGTGATTAGTGACTTAATTTTAATTGGTGTCTTGTATTTTGTTTTCCACTATACCTACGACGATCAAGTAGACCGTCGTTAACACTATCATTGGGAATTAATTTGATTTTAATATGTACTGCGACCTGGGCAGTTTAATAAGGTAAGTTTAACGTGATTATGACGGTAAGTAAAATTCTGGCAGCAGTGAGTTTTGGTAGTATTAAATGATGGTATTATTTTAATAATGGTAAAAGAGCAAGGCCGTTACATCCGTAAAACTGTATGCAACAGGTCCAACAGTTGCAACTAATCAAAATTACTTCTAACTTTTGTCGCATTGAATCTGTGATAAAGCGAGAAAATTAGAGTTTGAACGGTATGAAAACGGGGCATGTGAGGCGGTTTAAGCATCTTAAAAGTACCGTGAGTTATCATAAAAATGAGAAAGCACTGTAAATGATTCGTGAGAAACAACAAATAAGCGAACAAGAAATTATTACGGTAAATTATTTGTGGTTGTGTCTAGATTGTCTGCAGAAAGAATGGTGAGTGTCTTAAGGAAGGGAGTAAAGTAGATTTAAAGAATAGTGTTCGCTAAGTTTGAGGAAGATACGTAGATACAGAGGCGCTGTCGTAGAACTGAGAATTATGATAGGCTGTAATGTGAGAACCTGTCAGGGGAAGAAATAACACAGCTGATTGAGTGATTTCTAACCAATAAAATATAAAGACGCACCTAACCCAAAAGCTTAAAGAGTTTTTAACCTAACGTTTTAATTTTATACTGTTTTAATCAAAGAAAAAAGTACTGTTACGAGAATTACTTGAATCGTAATGTTAGAATAGAAGTAAGGGAATTATTGAACGTCAGGGAAATTGATTATCACAATATTTTATTATAATTTACATGTAGCAGTCGTACTTGTAATATAGTGGATCTAGTTAATAACCAGACAATAATAAAGGCCACTAACTTATTTAAATTACAATAGTTCTTGACCGTTGCCATCAGGCTACTGTGGGATATGGCTCGAAAATGTAACCTGTTTACTTCTATGGAGAGCTAAGTTGAGAGGTCCATAATTAGTTGCGCGGTTAATTATGGTGTTATTACTATGACTGTAATACAGCAGTATTATTTAATGGTTCTGACAGCTCTTCTACGTCTCACCGCTGCTAAACCAGCACTTAAAACACGTGTTGTCGGTGTTTATAATCCCACATGCCTGTCTGTTTGTCTACCACCCTCTCTCTCTTCATTATGAAATAGTAACATCATAGGAACTGTTACCCGCACAGGACCTGCATTAGCTGAAATTCTCTCCCTCTAACGCATTGACTGCTAATCACATATTTTGTAGTATGACGGATAATCCACTAAGTAATAATTCCATTCTGATCATAAATAAATTTAAATTACATTAACTCAAAGGAAAATTCAAAGTAAAATAATTAAATATCGAAGGAAAATACCACCCATACAGGAAAAAGTAAAATTAAATCATAAAAATGCAACAAAAATGTATCAAGAAAATTAAATCCGAAGAAACTAAAATAAAATCAGGATAATACCCAGGTAGGATAGGAGCAGGTAATAAAGAAAATACCCCGAAACAACCAACGGACATAATAAAACCAACTTACCTTGGAAAACCCAAGAAGGAAGAAGTGAAGAAAAGAAGAGGTAGGATAGGAGAACTACGAGGAATACCCATGAAAAACCTATTACTAACAATAACAAAACCCGAACCAAATTTTAATGTCACCCAAGAAAGTATAACACCCCAAAACCTCATATAAATGTAAAATAATTATAAACAAAAGTGTTTAGTAGTGTAAATAGAAGTGCACCAACTAAAGTTATTATATAAAAAATAAACAAATCTTCACAGTCC
Source organism: Magicicada septendecula (assembly GCA_034769895.1). Lineage (NCBI taxonomy): Eukaryota > Metazoa > Arthropoda > Insecta > Hemiptera > Cicadidae > Magicicada > Magicicada septendecula. Next base: position 121,182 of record JAWRYS010001312.1, on the reverse strand, counting down.
ATTATAACTAAAGGTTTGGTCTTAGAATATTGTAAAACTCAAATATAAATCAGACCCAACAGTGTAAGTGAACCAGTGCAAGTGATTTAAATATAATAAGCTTCAAGTAAACGTGTAACTGTTACTTTAACTATGTATTATTAAATAACTTTAATGTTTTATATAAATACAGAGATGACATATCATGAAATATTATTATGAAAATATTTCTAATGTTTCATAGAAGAGGCCACCTGTTATCAAAAAACATTATTCGAAATGTAAATAATAAAAAGAGCAGGTAGGGAATAATTACTGTGACCGGGATTAAAATGTAATACACCATATAAACAGAAAGGACTGCAATCAAATTAAGTTTAAGAATAAATAGAAATTAAATGGCTAATTATGTTTGTGTTTAAAGCCTATGAACTCCACATTTCAAGGTGGGGTATAGAATAAGAATTATAATTAATATAAGAATGTTTATTATGTATAACAGTGTTCATACATACTAAAATGTCTCTGTATATATACCATACTAGTTTATAAAATGTGTGTTATGTATTTCTAAAAATAGTTAAAACTAAAATGTCTAACTTTAAAGACTAGTAATTAATGTTCAATATTGTTTTTATATTATGAGCATGAATACAATGCTACATGTTACAATAGTTATATAAGGAGATTTTATTTAATATTGTGTTAACTTTAGAAAGTCAGAAGGGGTATAGAAATAGTGTTACTCAAAAAACAGTAAATGTAAAACCATAAAATCTAGGCCAAATAGGAAATTCCAATAACATAATAATTGAGTAAGGAAGTTAAATAAACCAAGTAAACTAATGAGATTTATATAAGGTGAATCAATCACCAACTATTATAACTAAAACTATACTTTAAAAGAATAATATAAAAAGAGGTATAACATTATTAAAAAATTTGCAAATGTAAAATCTAACAATTTCAGAGAAGGAATAGTAAATTCATGAATTATAACTAAAAGAATGATCAATTGATAAATTTGTAAGCAATTAAGGAAAGTTAAAATTTATATCAATCTGAGATTTATTATAATCATATTTATAACACCTAAGATGGCTAAAATTTTGGACAAGAACAGGAAGCAGATATTGAGCCTATATTTCCAAAATGACAGAAATATAGCAATTTTGACAAAAAACTTTAGAAAGATGGACTATTGTATGTCAAATTAAGCAGCAGGAGTTAAAGAAACCGATTATGTATTTACTAGTTCATGAAAGTAATCAATAACCAAAATATATTCTGAATATAATGTACTGTAATCACATGCATAGGAAGTGAATAATAATTGAAACAATACTTTTCTAATATTAACTTTGCAAGATATTTCAGAAGACGAAGGAAGTAAAACAGTTCTTAATTAACATTCGAAGCGAACGGTTGATTTAAGCTCGCGCTAAGAACCTATATAGCGAATACTTTAATGGCGTATAAAGTTAAGCCTATCGTGCAGTGAAAAACCGAGAGTTACAGAAATTTGTATATTAAACTTAAAATCAATGAACACAGCCACCACAAACAGTGAAAACACTTAATACGGAACAGTATATAAATGAAACAAACTAATAAAACTATAAAACACGAAATATAACATAACCCAACGAACTTCACACTTTTCGACAGACACGTAGACAAAGTGAACACACCTAATACAAAACATTTAAAGTCAGTGAACACAGAACACTTAACCAGGACACCTATAACAACCCAATAGACATTCTTTAATATTGCGGACACAAGGAAGCAGTTGTAAAGGCATCTTTATTGTAAGAAAATTTCACTACGCCGATTCCAGTTTTACCGACCAGCGAACAAGCAGCCATTTTGAGAAATCCCATCATGCAAAGCGTCAACAAGGAATGAGATCTATCGTCACGGCAATTCGTTTGGCTTTTCAATTTTATAAACATTATATATAATAAACTAATTTTGTGTAATTATTAATTATTAAGATTTATTTTGTGAATGTTATACTTTCTATACTTGCCCCTTCTCTGACTGTTATAATTATAACCGTTCGAAAAGATTTGTATAATATGACATGTATTGATAATCGATTACGCCTGTGAAAGAGTCGAACTTTATTGAATAATCGATTTAAATCGATATTCTAACCAAAATTTTGTCAATAAATAATAATAATTCAACTATCTGATTTTAAATTTATTTCACAAGTTAATATAAGAGTTTTAATTAACCACAGGACAAACAGAAAGGCGACTATTACTCGAGGGGAGTAATATACTTGAGAAAGAAGAAAATCGCCAATCGATTAGTGAAGTGAGACAATCTTATTAACTCCAGATTTATTTACAGTGAATCAGAAGCGAATTTATTGACACGAATAACTGAAAGAACTTTAAAATTTCTACAAAACCACAATACAAGAATTATTTATTAAATATTTACATTAAAACGAAACATTAAAAATTTTGTTTGAAAATTTTTTAAAAATTAAATAAATTTTTTTTTACTTTTGTACAAGACAAAAGAAATAATTATTTGTAACCACTTATCGCGTCTAGTTACAATTTATAAGCACAAACTGTTAATAACAAGATAATAACAGGTAAGTAAACATTATTTTTTCCAAACATACACATTCTACTAATTTTTTCTGGGGAATGGCTGAAATCCCTCGATATCAACGTCATCATCACTACTAGCGTATGAGCACTTACGTATTTGGGAGATTATTGCATACAACTGACATCACGTTGCTATAACAATGGCGTTATGATCGATTAACAATACACTACTAAATCACGTTTCTAAGAAATGCTAAAACAATTCCCTTAATAATTAGTGAATGTGAAAATTCTGTAATTGTTTATTTGTGTTACAAACTATTGTAACAATTTGGTTTTGTGACTTGTGTACTACTTCGGTGAACATACAGGCTACGACTGCCACCATACGACTATACGACTGTGTTAATTAGCGGCACATACAAATGACAGTCGTCATTCTGGCTGTTCTGGACGTGTCAAGTACCAATTATCTACGAAACTGCGCACTTTACTTTGCTCAAATCGTGTAAGTATTTTCTTAATTTGATCCTCATTTATATCTTCCTAGAAGAGACCTAAAATAATATTCTTCTTATTTGTTACTGGAGAACAGGTAAGTGTTGTTGTTTTGGTAACAGTTGGAGATCCGTTGACTGTTACATCATGGATTCATTTCAGCGTTATAATTTAAATGGCCGATACAACATTGACAACAATAGCATCACCTCCAAATTGTATACACACCTACGCCTTTAATTCTTTTAACGTTAAAGATTTTTAACGTTTCAAAAAGTTTTGCAAAGTTGTATGTTGAAACACATACAGCCTGTCTTTGCTTTACGTTGTTGCGATTAACGTTAAGATTACGTCCGCTCAACAGCCCTCATTTTAAATTCGCAGTAGTTTTGCTATAGAATGGTCCAAATTTTAATGACAGGTTTTGAGGCAAGTTTTCAAGGACTGGACACAGGTTATATCGAAAAAATGAACGATCGACTGTTATTCTGTAATTTGATTGTGGATTTATAGATTGAAAAAAATTTCGCTTGGCTTCGAGAGGATTAAACAATTTTATAATGTCACTTAAATTTAATAGTAAATAATATTTACCCATTTTATTGGAAAGATACTAAATTCCAGTGTACCCTGCGTACTAGTTTTTCCGGCGTTTGATAATTTACGCCAGCGTTTTAATTCACTATCATGAATGCAATCCTCCAAACAAAACGATCAGATCAGATCCACGAATAAAACACATTTTAGAAAGTTTACGATCATTATTGATATCTTGTATTATCTAGTCTTCTGTTGAAACTACCCGTGTCTTACTGGAGTACATTATTATGGTTACAGAACTTCATACGCGTTTCGTTTATGTTTTATTTCTAGCGTTATGTGAATCCTTCTTCAAACAATACGTGAGGCGTTATAAATTATGAAAGATAATTACTTATATTACTTTAATTTTATTCTAAAAATCCGCGTATTGTTTTGTTCGCGCTCATTTCTTTTCACACGCTGAAATCAATTTATGTTGTACAAACGCGCTAAACTGCTTATTCACAATACGTTGTCCTACATTATTTCCGAGTTTATTAAATTTGTAATGAAAGTATACGCTTACTGTACAACATACAATTTTCCATATCGTAAATTTCATTAAATCATAATCCGTCCATGGCGTTTGCATCAAATACTACTTTGCGCATGTGTTTATACAATGTCATTTCTAGAAGCTTATTTATTACATTTGTACACTATATTAAAGGAAAGGTTATATATTATATTTGTACACTATATTAAAGCAAAGCTTGTATATTACATTTGTACACTGTATTAAATTAAACATACCATCGTTGTGCATGTTGAAAAGTTTTCAGATATTAAATATCAAACAATATAAACATCCTCCTGTTTACAAATGTATATTACGGAATATGTTAAATACGAATTCGAGCGCGTTATTGTTTCTACGAATTGTATCTAGTAATACAGTCTAGTTTTTTAAGCGACTTGAATAATTCCACGAATATTTAAATTTCAATAAAGAATTAGTGTACATAAGTATTATAACGTTTGAAAAAACTGCAAATAAAGCAGACAGCGTAAACTAAAATATAAAACTAAAGGAATTAAATAACTTCATTAACAAGAAAAGGAAAATTATAAAAGATGATTCACATTTACAACGCTAAGAAAAAACCTAATAAAACAAAATAAAACTGTGCAGGTAGAAAACCTACTACATGTGTAGTGGTGGACAGTAACTATAATTACTGCTCGATAGTACGCAGGGGATTAACATTGCACACAATACAATACAGTGGACTCCTGACTAACAGCTCCCAACTTATCGTGTCCTCTGCATAATTAACAGAAATAAAAAAATTGATTTTCTATATATCCAAGGTATAAAACGATTTTTTTCTGAATCGGCCATCTACGGACTACATACCAATTTTAATTCTTTATTCTTTGTTCTTTCCTTTTTTCCCCAATATTCTATAATCTTCTCAATGTGTCTCTTCTTCCTGTGTTCAGTCCACTTTTAACCTGCGTTTTTCTCACTATCTTTATTTTTAACACTTTTGCCCGAAAAACTTCTCCTTCAATTGGTTCTTCTGAATGTACATTATTTTTTTAATCCTTTCGGATTTCTTTAATCCAACTTGATGGTGACTTCTTCCCCCACAGATATTTGAAGATTTGCTTTGTCAACCTATTGTCGACCATTCTATATAAATGTCCAAAAAATAATAGTCTTCTTTTTCTCTTCGTTTTTTCTATATTTTGTATACTTTGATATATTTCAACATTACTTCTTAATAAAACTATTTATTTGTCACAATTGTCAATTTTCCATTTAAGGTATTTTCAATTCTAAGAAGACAAAATTTATATACGGAAGTGAAGGGACATTTCACGAGGAAACCAACACAACTGTATAAGGAAATATTAATCAAATATTGTATATTGTTTAGTAAAAAAGTTTAGTATATTATAGAATACTGCATTTTTGTCTCTTTTCTTATGTTTCATTAATTATGGAAATGACTTTGTCGTCATTATACTTAACAGTTAATAGTTAAGTAAACATATTTGTCAGTTCTTTGAATAGAAATTACCTGTATACGTATTGTGCGTGATAAGATACTATATTTAATTGATAAAGTTGTGTTACTGGTTATAATGACTAACAGAAATAACACTGATGCACACCACTATAGAACAAATTCCCGACTCGCGCTTTCAAGCTTCACAGCTCATCATCGGATCGGAAAAAATTAAAAATCTCTTCTATAGTGGTGTGCTTCATTGTAATTTCACTTTAAAATACTACAGTTTACATTAAATAATGTTTTGTAAATACAACATTTTCTATTTATAAATTTCGATTTTCCACGTAGTCTTTTGGGATCATTTTTCCAGTAGCCTCTCGATATTCAAGAAAGTTTTCCTTTTGTTCTTTTCCTGGTCAGAGGGTAGTCACCTCTTCATTCTGTTACTAACGCCGTTTTCTCCATCCTTTCCGTGTGTCTGTTCCACATTTTCATTCTATTACTCGTCTAACAGAGTATACCATAAAAATTACACTTCTACATTGGCTTCGTTTTTGAGTAATGTTATATTCTATACAATACTATATTTAACTTTCCTCTTATATTTCTGTTTTAACATTAATCACGGATCTTGCTATTTGAGATGTTTTTTAAAATCCGTGATATCATTTCAAGTTCATGTATCTTGAGGTAATTACTTCTGCACTCAAATAGTCAGATTCTGAATATTCAAGTACCTTAATTCAACAGGTTACCATATATTTTACCTTAGGGGAATCACTTAATCGCCTGCAATGTACAGTACTAGATCTTCAACATTTTTTTCTCATTTCTTCTTAGTATTTTTACGCTTTACCTTACCTTGCACCATCATTTTCTTATCTGTTTCATTTACTCTTTTCTGCATAGTTCGTCTCAATCGTGTCTGTCAAGACTCACTTCATATTCCATTTTCTCAATAGCGGAACATTTGCTGCCAGTTACACTATTGAAAACAAGAACTCCTATATACACTCTCACTTTCATTACAGTTATCCCAACATAAATTTTTTTCGGTAACAATTTCCTTGTTGTAAAACTGGAAGCTTCATTCAGATTAAAATAGGAGCACCCGACTCAAAGCTGTGTAATTTTGATGTACTTATTATGGTAACTTCTAATTACCATAAGTCGACAAAATTTGTATCATTTTTTCCGAATAAAATGTTGTTTCTAAGAATAAAATTGAACAAACAGTTAACTTTTTTAGTAATCTTAGGTACTTGGTCTTAAGTAAAAAATAAAATAAATTTTACAATACAGTAATACAATAAGTTTACAAATGCCTTTTTATTGCAAAATTTTTCAGTTGTAAGTGAATGTTGAAAAAATGTTTACACAGAACAAAATATTTATTTAATTATTTGTTTCGTGTAGTATCATTATAATTTATTAATTATATGTATTTGCGATATCAAAATATCTATAACCTGTAAGATTCAGCTTTATATAACTTAATATATCTGGAAACAAAGATGCATTTATGCACCGAAAAAAAAAACAAAATAACTTAATCTGGTAAAGTATGCCGTATAGAAATAAAGAATATAAGCTAACGCTGAATAGTCTACATTCTAATAATCTTTCGTTTGAGCTTTTTATGTTTTGTATATATTCACGGTGTATTTATTTTTAACAAGCAATTACAATAAAACCTCGCTAATTCGTCACCTATGGGACCGAAGGGGTGACGAATTAGTGAATAGACAAATTACTGAGGGAGTAAGAAACAAACCAATTAAAGACAATATAAAAGGTTTTATTACAACACTATAAATTTAGAGTACTTATGTTATGCTCGGACATATTTATTGTTGGAAATTTTTAAACTCATAAAAGTTAAGCACTGCAATTGTAAAAAAATTGTTTAATGACTGTGAACAAATTCTCTATTTTCCTTCTGGTTTTTCGGTCGACCGAACTTTTCAAGAGTCAAATTATGTATTTGGTGCAGTGAAAATATTTTTACCATTTGTATTTTGTACCACTTGATTGTGTAGTCAGTGATTTAATGGCCTCCTTATGAGAGATTGCAGGATTTATTGGCTGATCGTCTTCTTCATCATTAGCTTCTGTAGGTTCTGTGGTTACGTATGTAACAATTTCATTATCACTAAATATTTCGTAGCCTACATCCGGTAAGTCTGTTTTACACCAATTTTTAACGTCGTCTTAATTCAAACTGTTAAATTCGGGTACGAATTGGCAGATATCTAATAATTCCGATGTGGGGGCCAAGACCTTCTGGTTCTGTAGACGCTGGTTGTAATCCAGGTGGCCGCAACTTATTCCAGGCAGATTTTAAAGTGTTATCCGGCATACTTTGCCAGGCATCAGCAATTTGATTGAATTTTTGGAAACATATTACGCTGTAACAACACAACACAACCCAACAGTTACTGTGCCGTGCACAGTTCTAGTTCGAGGAACCAACACCTTCCGCAATCTGTTCTCCTGGCAGTTATTAGAACCCCGGCCACAGTCAGCACTTTTCTGGTTTACCCTGGCTATACTTAGATCGTTTATGTTACTCGCTTGTTAATAAAGAAAAAGAGAGAAAATCATGAGTGGGTGACGAATTACAGATGGAGACGATTTAGTGGGTGACGAATTAGTGAGGGTCCACTGTACATATAAAAGTTTTTATTTTAACTAATTCGTTTAATCATTTATTAAGCCATCGTTAATTTTTATGACAGTTGCACTGAATGATTACATGTTTTCAAAAATTCTCAAATCTGAAAAGCCTCGAATAAATTGTTTATTATTGTCAGCAAAAGGATACAAAAAGGGTAGTTAATGCCAGAATAGTGAATTTGTATTATAATTAATAAAACCAGACACATAGTGAAGCAAAAGGCACAATCACAATATGACTAGAAATATGTTTTCATACAATGCTTAGCTAAAATATGATCTAAAAGCAAAAATTTTTTAACTACGTATTTGGGTGACTATATGTGATGTGCAAGAAGTTGATTAATAAAGCTGAATGAATGAAGCTGGATGGAGAGATAACTGAAGTAGAAATATTTACCGCTATCAGATGTGCCCATGACCAGGTAGTTCTAATGAGCAATAAAGAAGACTTGAAAAAATAGATGACTAGAGTAGTCTTAATAGGAAAATAATTTGTAATAAAAATGTAATGAAATGCGAATTAAAGTAACGGGAATCACTACAAAAAATGGGGTAACATGACAGTAGAAAATCTAAAGTTTGAAGAAATATATTTATCCAAATGCCTTGGGATTATAATCACTTGGAATAGAAATTGTGCAGAGGATATTGGAAGCAGGATTGCTAGGAAAAATAACGTTTAGTAAAACAAAACAATTAGCTTAAAGTTAATTTATGGAAAAAATTTCCAAGCAGTTTGTATTGAGCGTTGTAATGTATCCATCGGAGATGTGGACAAATATATACAGAGAAAAGAAGCAGTGTCTGTAAAGCTTTAAAATGAGATTGTGGTGAAGAATGGAAAAGATTGTTTGGAAAGAAAAGGTAACACTCAGAAAGTGCTTAGTAGTATAAATAATGAGATGTTAAATATTATAAAAGCTATACAAAAATGTAAACCTAACTAGATTTATCACATCTTAAGAAGGAACTGTCTATAGAAGTGACTAACTGACGAAAAGATAGAATGTAGAATAGGGCAAGGAAGAAGGAAATATAATGTGTTAGAAGATCTGACGATTGGGAGAAATTATGAACAACTAATGAGAGCAGCACAGGATGGAACAACGTGAAGGGTAAAGTTGAGCTGAAACCTGGCTTAGAACAGCTTCTCCTTTTCTGATGATATGAGATGGAACTTAAATCTCAACCTCACTAAGCTACTACGTAAAATTGAATTATAAAGCTTCAAGTATCATCCCTAAAAGAACTATGCGAACAAAACCACTTCTCTAATATGAACGTACAAGAGAAAGAGGAAACACACACACACACACACAAACAGCTTGTATTTGTATTATTAGTTTCATTAGCCATTAAGGGTTGTAAGTTGTTCTATAGGTCACAAGGAAGGTTTGATTGTATCTGTAGGCAGTGTGCGCACATAAAACTGTGTACGTCTTGTGGTTAACAGAGCAGGCCCCGTTGTTGATCTCAGCGGTCGTTAAAGAGTAACATCAGCGGGAAGTTAGTTGGATTCCCATCAGTTTGATGGAAACGGGGGAGGTGTAAAAGCGTACTAAATGTCACAACTGAGCCCAGATGTAACGTTTGTCTTACATACGAAACAGTTCATTCACATTCGTTTATTGTGGCAATTTTTGTTTACGTGAATGAAAGAATAAAGCTTTCTGTCTGAAATTTACAATGATAATTTGCAATTCAATTTTTCATCATGTACATTATACAAATATTGACACAATACACACGGCGAGATCACAGTGGCATTGCCCCAAAATTATTAAAAAAAAAGAACAAGAATTTGCTTATACTTTGTCGTTCATATTTATGTTACAAAAATTGATCAAAAGATTATGGTCGATACAAAACTTGGGTCATTCAGTTACAATTGGAGATTCGTAATCACGTGCTAGAACAACAATTTGACGAACTTTACTAACGAGTTAAATCTTGGGATTTCTGTGTAAAAACGTCCATTTTGTGTGGAAACGAACAGACACAACTGGCACGGTTTAAGGTCGGTAGACCTGGTTGTCCATTCCTTTCTTTACTACGGCCATACAATCATTGAAGTTCCTCGACCATGTTTGATTCCTCATCTCACAACTCTAATGAGACGGTGGCTTATCGTGTTGCCATAGCAACTGCATTGCAGACGAAATGGGGACTGTTTCGAAGCACTGAAATGACCACTCGTTCTAAGAATTGTACAAATCAAGAGAAGGGGACCATCTCCTCGCAAAAAATGGTCCAGTGACAACTCCACTCCAGTCCTACTTGGAATGTTTAAATGTTCTCTGAAATTTTATGTGCGTTTTCACAGCCCCAATACACACAAGTGTGCCGGTTAATTCGGCGAATAAATTTAAAGACTTTTTACCTCAAAGCTAAAACACAAAGTAACGATTGTTACTAAGTTCGCTGCCATTGCGACCCGTTATTGCCAAACGCAGATACAAACTCTGAAAGTATAATTTGTAGGAATGCGACATTTAACTCACTCTGTGTTAGAAATTAATATGTAAAGGATTGCGTACGTCTAATATGTCATTACAGCGGTCGCATGGATTGTTGTGTTTAAGCAGTGAAAATTAAGAATAAAACACCAGAGAGATCGGTAATTACAACTCCAGTGAACAAATCAACAATAAACACTCGTCTACAACAAATATTGATGTTTAAGAATATACATCATACGCTAAAAAAAGAAATAAAAAACATTAACTAATTAACAACGTTGTAACAAATAATGCAATTAACCAATTACGGACGTCCGGGCACTATTAATTACAATGGTCACTTACGATAAAGACACACGTACAACAAGAACTTCGACAAGGCACGTGAATCGCAAACTCAAACTGAGCGTTAGCGCTTTGCCTTACGTGACTAAGTATCCACGATGTGATGTTGAATTTCTAGTCTAAGGCGTACTCTGACGTACCGAGAAAGTTCTATTACGTTGTAGCAAAATCTGGAGAATCGAAGAAGCACATCGGGTCTAAAGATTGCGGTAACAGTCCCACAACGACGCCCAGCCCCTCACACAATTTGTGTCCAACATGAAAGTCTACTGCACCAATTGCCTAGCTTGTAGGCGTAACAATATAATAATATAAATATTACAACTTAATAAGTGTCATATCTATACATGGACTTGTAACGCTACAACATACATTACCTGACTGTAATAACTGACGGAATCTAAAGCCATAACGTATGCCTGGTTTAGATTTAACAGGTAATTGTGTATTTGGTGCTTTTTAAACATTTTATACATCGCAGCATCAAAGAACGCTCATTGCTTTTCTCTTGTGAAAAAAGAGATAAAGGACTTTGATGTAGGCTTTCACTAAGTCTTATATGCCTTAAATAGCGCTTTGTAAATAGGATTAATGCTTCAAAGACGCTCGTAAATTGATTGAAGATTATAATAAAAAAGTGAAGATCGTGGGATCGTGTTCCGGAAATTATTACTATCATGTCGCTCGGAAGACGTTATTCGCTGAAAACTCTCACATTTATGGAAGGGCGATTTGTTGAAAGAGCACTGCACCACGATAATGCACCACCTCACAAATCATTGTGGCCAAAACAATTTGATAATGATAATTCAACTGCCGTCTGTTCACAGTATATATTATAACGTTCCGGGCTACGTTATAAATCTAGGGAACCCGATATAATTGACGCTAGCCAATTATACAGGCTGCCTACGTTGTAACAAACTGAAAATCAACACAACACATAGAACAATAATATGTACTCTAATTATTAGGACACAAGGGAAGGTATTTTCACTGATTTATGCATTCACTTCAATCTGTAATAAGATGACATCTCTTTATTAACAAATTATATATATTGTAATAAAATCTATTTATTACAATGTTAAAATAAATATCGGTGTATGTTAATTGTGCTCTCCTGTAAGCCCCACTGGTTGGGCTAGTCAATTTTGTAATAAAACGAGATTATTTCAATGTAAGAATGTGTGTAGTAACGTAGCTAATATTTTCTAGTCTTCGTTATGCTCTCACTGTTGATCTTCGCTTTTGTAATAAAACCATACTATAATTGTAATTGTATAGTGTTCTGGTATAATATTACCCAGAATAATTTTTATGGTGTGTATGTGTAGTAGTGACGTTCCGCTCTGGGAATCGTCGATTTGGTAAAGTTCCTGGTCTTTGTTATTATCAAATGAACTCAGTGTATTTTGCTGTGGTAGCAATTTAAAATAAAATATAAATTTAAAATTTATATTTATAAAAAAAATAATTTCGGAAAAAATATTTTCGGTGTATTTATGTGCTTAATATTTAGGAATAAATCGAGGTTGTGGATTGTAATTATAATTATAATGGTATGATGTTTATTTTGGTAATAAATTTCTGTTCTGTAAATTTGTTAAAAAGACAATCCAATTAACTTCAAGTTAGGCGAAAACGGCTCTCTTCTTCTTACTCTTGAAATGTTGTAGTTTCGCATATACTGCCTTTAAAGATTATCTAGTTTTCTTGGTTAATTAATGATTACGTCCTTTTATAAGAGAAATCAACTTCAATTTACCAAAAAACAAACAAAAACGTTTATTAAACACAATAATAAAGTTGGTCGATTAATTAATCGAGGTTACAATGCCGTATCGACTCGCTCAGGGTCGGTCGATATTAGAAGTTTTACAGTTGTATTATAAAAACAGGTTCTTTGAACGGCTATTAATATAAAAAGCCAGAGAAGGTCAGAGACATGAAAGTATAACACTTACAATTCAAAAAATGTCTTAAATTTAAACAATATAATGGTAGTTATTAATAATAAAAGTTTATATATAATTTTATTCGAACCAGAAAGCAGTCTAGTCGTATCTTATTGCGGTGACGATACTGGATCAAAATGGCCGCCTGACGCATGCGCGTTGATAGCTTCTAATGTTGACAGAGTACTTGTTGAAATGATATGTCCTTTCTTCGGTTAAATGTTCTTCGCAATTGTATATGATCTTCTGGGGTATAGTTTATTGTCACTGGTGTATCATGGAATAGTTCACTTGTGTAAAAATGTTGTTAAATGGGTATATCTACTGGTGTTTATGCGTGTCAGTTAACCTCGAATTTTCACTTGGTGTTTGGTGCGATTTCAGTGTTATTTCATTTAATTAGTTATATGTGATTTCGTTTATAGGTGTTATGTAGTTCATGGGTCAACTTCACCACTTCACTTTAATTAAAATAGTTAAAAAATTTAATTTTACATAAAATGATTCCGTACTCTGTTATAACGTAACAGCCATTACAGGTTGGTTCTATCAAATATTCACATGAAGTGCTCTCTTCGAGGTATACTAATGAACTGTCTGTATTTCCTTCGTCTCATGAAAATCTTAGCCTATATAATATATCTCATACATTGTTTCAAATTGCCATAACTTCCGACACACTTTAATTTCGTGCACTATGCTTAGAATGTAATTTCGTTATTATTTAACTGTTTGAAATATTAAATACATATTCGTTTTCACTATTCTATTCTACTTATTTTGATAGTAATTAAGTTAGTATTACAAAGTTTTATCTGAAAATTATAATTCTTATAATTTTTGGGAGGTAGGCCTAAAATTATACTTCTTGTCTTCTAAGTAAATAATAGCCATTTTCCCTAATATAATTATTATTCTATTAAATCTGAAATTGATATAATTATCAATTCTCACTTATTTTATTGCAATTTAGTATATTAATGATGGTTTTTTAATACAATTCATTTGTATATGACTCCCCCTAGGATAGTGTCAGTGAATCTATTTCAGTTTTAATGTTATTTTATTAGACAATTAAATAATTTTACTCATATAATGACCATATCTTTAGAAAGCCTTATTTACATAGTATTTAATCTGTTGAGTTTATCTTGCCTAAATATTGTCATTTTATCTGGTTTATAAGACTAGGTTTGTTAATTATTCTGCAGTTTAAATTCATTCTTTGGCCTAGATCTGATGTGTGGCTAATTTCCAAATGTTTTATTAATGTAGTTATTTTATATCCTTCTCTGACTGGTATAACAGTAATTATTGATTATATAACTAACATATAATATAACATCTCTCTATTTCAAAACTGGTGTTCTGAATAACATTGTTTTGTATATTACCTAATAACATAAATAAAAAATATTCTATAACATTGGAATGGTATCTAATTTTAGATATGTCATTCCTAAATTAAAATGAACAACAAAATAACAAATTATAACACTAACATTTCTTATGGATAATTCTTACTTATCTAATTACTATATGTAATAGGGATCTGACATCCTGGTTACATATAATGGTTATCATCTTTTACTACTCAACATTAACAATTTGTTTTGTAATTCCCCATTTTACAGGATTTATGCCCTCTCTTTAAGTATAACCCTGGCTATCTAAGTTATATTCCATTCTATGGAATGTTCATACAGCTTTAGTAGCTTTTTATTAGTAACATTACTATTTCATTATCAAAGTAGACACTGTTCATAAAACTTAAAGCTTATTACTTTGTACTGTAACTCATGCACCTTTTTAAAGTTTATTAGTTATAATTTGATCACTTACACTTGTCTATGGTGAATTATCAATATATTTACTAGTCTTTTTCTAGTTTTTAACATGAAATATTCAACCATGGGGGAACTGTGAAGATTTGTTTATACAAACTAAACAATAACTTTTTGAATGCACTAATATTTAATACTACTAACACTTTTAGTTTTTTGTCAGTTTTACAGTGATATGGTTTTTTAGGGTGTTATACTTTCTCTTTGGACATTCATTGATTTTGGGGTTTTTTGGGGGTTCTTTCCCTATGGGGTTTTTGTTTTATATGGGTCGTCTTAATTATTCTTCTTTCTTCTTTGAGTTTGGTTATTCTTCCTTCTTCTGTAGTTTTGGATTATCCTTCTTTCTTCTGTAGTTTTAGTTTTGGGTTACTCTTCCTTCTTCTTTCTTCAGTAGATTTGATTATTCTTCTTTCTTCTTTCTTCAGTAGTAGTAGTTTTAATTAGTTCTTCTTTCTTCTCTGGTTTTAATTAGTCTTCTTTCTTCTTTAGTTTTAATTATTCTTCTTTCTTCTGTCTTCAGTAGCTTTGATTGTTCTTCTTTCTTCTTTCTTCTGTAGTAGTAGTTTTAATTAGTCTTCCTTCTTCTATCTTCAGTTGCTTTGATTGTTCTTCTTTCTTCCTTCTTCTGTAGTAGTAGTTTTAATTAGTCTTCTTTCTTCTATCTTCAGTTGCTTTGATTCTTTCTTCTTTAGTTTTGGATTGTTCTTCTTTCTTCTTCAGCTTTGGTTTGTTCTTCTTTCTTCTTTAGTTTTGGTTTGTTCTTCTTTCTTCTTTAGTTTTGATTGTTCTTCTTTCTTCCTTCTTCTGTAGTAGTAGTTTTAATTAGTTCTTCTTTCTTCTCTAGTTTTAATTAGTCTTCTTTCTTCTTTGGTTTTAATTATTCTTCTTTCTTCTGTCTTCAGTAGTTTTTCGCTGTGCATGCCTTTGTTTCTTCTAGTCTGGTTTCCTTGACGGGGTATATTAATTGCCTGCTTCTATCTTACCTGGGTAATTTTGTTATTATCATTTTAGTCTTCTGGGTTTTTAAATTTGTATTATATTATATTATTTGCAGAAATTTTCTTTATTCAACCTTTCTTGTGAATATATTATTAAATAGTGCATTTTAATTGATTCTCATCTGGATATTCCATATATTAGAGCTTTATTAATGATCATTGAGTAATGTATTTGTGTGGATTATCTGTCACGCTACAGATAGCTCTCTTCCAGAAGTGATTAGTTCAGATCATACTTAGTTTGTCTGAAGTAATTGCTTATGACATTACATTATAAATTATATTTCTTTACTCTAGCCAATTTCTGACGCTAGCCAATTATACAGGCTGCCTACGTTGTAACAAACTGAAAATCAACACAACACATAGAACAATAATATGTACTCTAATTATTAGGACACAAGGGAAGGTATTTTCACTGATTTATGCATTCACTTCAATCTGTAATAAGATGACATCTCTGTATTAACAAATTATATATATTTTAATAAAATCTATTTATTACAATGTTAAAATAAATATCGGTGTATGTTAATTGTGCTCTCCTGTAAGCCCCACTGGTTGGGCTAGTCAATTTTGTAATAAAACGAGATTATTTCAATGTAAGAATGTGTGTAGTAACGTAGCTAATATTTTCTAGTCTTCGTTATGCTCTCACTGTTGATCTTCGCTTTTGTAATAAAACCATACTATAATTGTAATTGTATAGTGTTCTGGTATAATATTACCCAGAATAATTTTTATGGTGTGTATGTGTAGTAGTGACGTTCCGCTCTGGGAATCGTCGATTTGGTAAAGTTCCTGGTCTTTGTTATTATCAAATGAACTCAGTGTATTTTGCTGTGGTAGCAATTTAAAATAAAATATAAATTTAAAATTTATATTTATAAAAAAAAATTTCGGAAAAAATATTTTCGGTGTATTTATGTGCTTAATATTTAGGAATAAATCGAGGTTGTGGATTGTAATTATAATTATAATGGTATGGTGTTTATTTTGGTAATAAATTTCTGTTCTGTAAATTTGTTAAAAAGACAATCCAATTAACTTCAAGTTAGGCGAAAACGGCTCTCTTCTTCTTACTCTTGAAATGTTGTAGTTTCGCATATACTGCCTTTAAAGATTATCTAGTTTTCTTGGTTAATTAATGATTACGTCCTTTTGTAAGAGAAATCAACTTCAATTTACCAAAAAACAAACAAAAACGTTTATTAAACACAATAATAAAGTTGGTCGATTAATTAATCGAGGTTACAATGCCGTATCGACTCGCTCAGGGTCGGTAGATATTAGAAGTTTTACAGTTGTATTATAAAAACAGGTTCTTTGAACGGCTATTAATATAAAAAGCCAGAGAAGGTCAGGGACATGAAAGTATAACACTTACAATTCAAAAAATGTCTTAAATTTAAACAATATAATGGTAGTTATTAATAATAAAAGTTTATATATAATTTTATTCGAACCAAAAAGCAGTCTAGTCGTGTCTTATTGCGGTGACGATACTGGATCAAAATGGCCGCCTGACGCATGCGCGTTGATAGCTTCTAATGTTGACAGAGTACTTGTTGAAATGATATGTCCTTTCTTCGGTTAAATGTTCTTCGCAATTGTATATGATCTTCTGGGGTATAGTTTATTGTCACTGGTGTATCATGGAATAGTTCACTTGTGTAAAAATGTTGTTAAATGGGTATATCTACTGGTGTTTATGCGTGTCAGTTAACCTCGAATTTTCACTTGGTGTTTCGTGCGATTTCAGTGTTATTTCATTTAATTAGTTATATGTGATTTCGTTTATAGGTGTTATGTAGTTCATGGGTCAACTTCACCACTTCACTTTAATTAAAATAGTTAAAAAATTTAATTTTACATAAAATGATTCCGTACTCTGTTATAACGTAACAGCCATTACAGGTTGGTTCTATCAAATATTCACATGAAGTGCTCTCTTCGAGGTATACTAATGAACTGTCTGTATTTCCTTCGTCTCATGAAAATCTTAGCCTATATAATATATCTCATACATTGTTTCAAATTGCCATAACTTCCGACACACTTTAATTTCGTGCACTATGCTTAGAATGTAATTTCGTTATTATTTAACTGTTTGAAATATTAAATACATATTCGTTTTCACTATTCTATTCTACTTATTTTGATAGTAATTAAGTTAGTATTACAAAGTTTTATCTGAAAATTATAATTCTTATAATTTTTGGGAGGTAGGCCTAAAATTATACTTCTTGTCTTCTAAGTAAATAATAGCCATTTTCCCTAATATAATTATTATTCTATTAAATCTGAAATTGATATAATTATCAATTCTCACTTATTTTATTGCAATTTAGTATATTAATGATGGTTTTTTAATACAATTCATTTGTATATGACTCCCCCTAGGATAGTGTCAGTGAATCTATTTCAGTTTTAATGTTATTTTATTAGACAATTAAATAATTTTACTCATATAATGACCATATCTTTAGAAAGCCTTATTTACATAGTATTTAATCTGTTGAGTTTATCTTGCCTAAATATTGTCATTTTATCTGGTTTATAAGACTAGGTTTGTTAATTATTCTGCAGTTTAAATTCATTCTTTGGCCTAGATCTGATGTGTGGCTAATTTCCAAATGTTTTATTAATGTAGTCATTTTATATCCTTCTCTGACTGGTATAACAGTAATTATTGATTATATAACTAACATATAATATAACATCTCTCTATTTCAAAACTGGTGTTCTGAATAACATTGTTTTGTATATTACCTAATAACATAAATAAAAAATATTCTATAACATTGGAATGGTATCTAATTTTAGATATGTCATTCCTAAATTAAAATGAACAACAAAATAACAAATTATAACACTAACATTTCTTATGGATAATTCTTACTTATCTAATTACTATATGTAATAGGGATCTGACATCCTGGTTACATATAATGGTTATCATCTTTTACTACTCAACATTAACAATTTGTTTTGTAATTCCCCATTTTACAGGATTTATGCCCTCTCTTTAAGTATAACCCTGGCTATCTAAGTTATATTCCATTCTATGGAATGTTCATACAGCTTTAGTAGCTTTTTATTAGTAACATTACTATTTCATTATCAAAGTAGACACTGTTCATAAAACTTAAAGCTTATTACTTTGTACTGTAACTCATGCACCTTTTTAAAGTTTATTAGTTATAATTTGATCACTTACACTTGTCTATGGTGAATTATCAATATATTTACTAGTCTTTTTCTAGTTTTTAACATGAAATATTCAACCATGGGGGAACTGTGAAGATTTGTTTATACAAACTAAACAATAACTTTTTGAATGCACTAATATTTAATACTACTAACACTTTTAGTTTTTTGTCAGTTTTACAGTGATATGGTTTTTTAGGGTGTTATACTTTCTCTTTGGACATTCATTGATTTTGGGGTTTTTTGGGGGTTCTTTCCCTATGGGGTTTTTGTTTTATATGGGTCGTCTTAATTATTCTTCTTTCTTCTTTGAGTTTGGTTATTCTTCCTTCTTCTGTAGTTTTGGATTATCCTTCTTTCTTCTGTAGTTTTAGTTTTGGGTTACTCTTCCTTCTTCTTTCTTCAGTAGATTTGATTATTCTTCTTTCTTCTTTCTTCAGTAGTAGTAGTTTTAATTAGTTCTTCTTTCTTCTCTGGTTTTAATTAGTCTTCTTTCTTCTTTAGTTTTAATTATTCTTCTTTCTTCTGTCTTCAGTAGCTTTGATTGTTCTTCTTTCTTCTTTCTTCTGTAGTAGTAGTTTTAATTAGTCTTCCTTCTTCTATCTTCAGTTGCTTTGATTGTTCTTCTTTCTTCCTTCTTCTGTAGTAGTAGTTTTAATTAGTCTTCTTTCTTCTATCTTCAGTTGCTTTGATTCTTTCTTCTTTAGTTTTGGATTGTTCTTCTTTCTTCTTCAGCTTTGGTTTGTTCTTCTTTCTTCTTTAGTTTTGGTTTGTTCTTCTTTCTTCTTTAGTTTTGATTGTTCTTCTTTCTTCCTTCTTCTGTAGTAGTAGTTTTAATTAGTTCTTCTTTCTTCTCTAGTTTTAATTAGTCTTCTTTCTTCTTTGGTTTTAATTATTCTTCTTTCTTCTGTCTTCAGTAGTTTTTCGCTGTGCATGCCTTTGTTTCTTCTAGTCTGGTTTCCTTGACGGGGTATATTAATTGCCTGCTTCTATCTTACCTGGGTAATTTTGTTATTATCATTTTAGTCTTCTGGGTTTTTAAATTTGTATTATATTATATTATTTGCAGAAATTTTCTTTATTCAACCTTTCTTGTGAATATATTATTAAATAGTGCATTTTAATTGATTCTCATCTGGATATTCCATATATTAGAGCTTTATTAATGATCATTGAGTAATGTATTTGTGTGGATTATCTGTCACGCTACAGATAGCTCTCTTCCAGAAGTGATTAGTTCAGATCATACTTAGTTTGTCTGAAGTAATTGCTTATGACATTATATTATAAATTATATTTCTTTACTCTAGCCAATTTCTGACGCTAGCCAATTATACAGGCTGCCTACGTTGTAACAAACTGAAAATCAACACAACACATAGAACAATAATATGTACTCTAATTATTAGGACACAAGGGAAGGTATTTTCACTGATTTATGCATTCACTTCAATCTGTAATAAGATGACATCTCTGTATTAACAAATTATATATATTTTAATAAAATCTATTTATTACAATGTTAAAATAAATATCGGTGTATGTTAATTGTGCTCTCCTGTAAGCCCCACTGGTTGGGCTAGTCAATTTTGTAATAAAACGAGATTATTTCAATGTAAGAATGTGTGTAGTAACGTAGCTAATATTTTCTAGTCTTCGTTATGCTCTCACTGTTGATCTTCGCTTTTGTAATAAAACCATACTATAATTGTAATTGTATAGTGTTCTGGTATAATATTACCCAGAATAATTTTTATGGTGTGTATGTGTAGTAGTGACGTTCCGCTCTGGGAATCGTCGATTTGGTAAAGTTCCTGGTCTTTGTTATTATCAAATGAACTCAGTGTATTTTGCTGTGGTAGCAATTTAAAATAAAATATAAATTTAAAATTTATATTTATAAAAAAAAATTTCGGAAAAAATATTTTCGGTGTATTTATGTGCTTAATATTTAGGAATAAATCGAGGTTGTGGATTGTAATTATAATTATAATGGTATGGTGTTTATTTTGGTAATAAATTTCTGTTCTGTAAATTTGTTAAAAAGACAATCCAATTAACTTCAAGTTAGGCGAAAACGGCTCTCTTCTTCTTACTCTTGAAATGTTGTAGTTTCGCATATACTGCCTTTAAAGATTATCTAGTTTTCTTGGTTAATTAATGATTACGTCCTTTTATAAGAGAAATCAACTTCAATTTACCAAAAAACAAACAAAAACGTTTATTAAACACAATAATAAAGTTGGTCGATTAATTAATCGAGGTTACAATGCCGTATCGACTCGCTCAGGGTCGGTCGATATTAGAAGTTTTACAGTTGTATTATAAAAACAGGTTCTTTGAACGGCTATTAATATAAAAAGCCAGAGAAGGTCAGGGACATGAAAGTATAACACTTACAATTCAAAAAATGTCTTAAATTTAAACAATATAATGGTAGTTATTAATAATAAAAGTTTATATATAATTTTATTCGAACCAGAAAGCAGTCTAGTCGTGTCTTATTGCGGTGACGATACTGGATCAAAATGGCCGCCTGACGCATGCGCGTTGATAGCTTCTAATGTTGACAGAGTACTTGTTGAAATGATATGTCCTTTCTTCGGTTAAATGTTCTTCGCAATTGTATATGATCTTCTGGGGTATAGTTTATTGTCACTGGTGTATCATGGAATAGTTCACTTGTGTAAAAATGTTGTTAAATGGGTATATCTACTGGTGTTTATGCGTGTCAGTTAACCTCGAATTTTCACTTGGTGTTTCGTGCGATTTCAGTGTTATTTCATTTAATTAGTTATATGTGATTTCGTTTATAGGTGTTATGTAGTTCATGGGTCAACTTCACCACTTCACTTTAATTAAAATAGTTAAAAAATTTAATTTTACATAAAATGATTCCGTACTCTGTTATAACGTAACAGCCATTACAGGTTGGTTCTATCAAATATTCACATGAAGTGCTCTCTTCGAGGTATACTAATGAACTGTCTGTATTTCCTTCGTCTCATGAAAATCTTAGCCTATATAATATATCTCATACATTGTTTCAAATTGCCATAACTTCCGACACACTTTAATTTCGTGCACTATGCTTAGAATGTAATTTCGTTATTATTTAACTGTTTGAAATATTAAATACATATTCGTTTTCACTATTCTATTCTACTTATTTTGATAGTAATTAAGTTAGTATTACAAAGTTTTATCTGAAAATTATAATTCTTATAATTTTTGGGAGGTAGGCCTAAAATTATACTTCTTGTCTTCTAAGTAAATAATAGCCATTTTCCCTAATATAATTATTATTCTATTAAATCTGAAATTGATATAATTATCAATTCTCACTTATTTTATTGCAATTTAGTATATTAATGATGGTTTTTTAATACAATTCATTTGTATATGACTCCCCCTAGGATAGTGTCAGTGAATCTATTTCAGTTTTAATGTTATTTTATT
Organism: Magicicada septendecula; assembly: GCA_034769895.1. Classification (NCBI taxonomy): domain Eukaryota; kingdom Metazoa; phylum Arthropoda; class Insecta; order Hemiptera; family Cicadidae; genus Magicicada; species Magicicada septendecula. The sequence continues at coordinate 98,634 of JAWRYS010001312.1, read as the reverse complement.
AGACAATTAAATAATTTTACTCATATAATGACCATATCTTTAGAAAGCCTTATTTACATAGTATTTAATCTGTTGAGTTTATCTTGCCTAAATATTGTCATTTTATCTGGTTTATAAGACTAGGTTTGTTAATTATTCTGCAGTTTAAATTCATTCTTTGGCCTAGATCTGATGTGTGGCTAATTTCCAAATGTTTTATTAATGTAGTTATTTTATATCCTTCTCTGACTGGTATAACAGTAATTATTGATTATATAACTAACATATAATATAACATCTCTCTATTTCAAAACTGGTGTTCTGAATAACATTGTTTTGTATATTACCTAATAACATAAATAAAAAATATTCTATAACATTGGAATGGTATCTAATTTTAGATATGTCATTCCTAAATTAAAATGAACAACAAAATAACAAATTATAACACTAACATTTCTTATGGATAATTCTTACTTATCTAATTACTATATGTAATAGGGATCTGACATCCTGGTTACATATAATGGTTATCATCTTTTACTACTCAACATTAACAATTTGTTTTGTAATTCCCCATTTTACAGGATTTATGCCCTCTCTTTAAGTATAACCCTGGCTATCTAAGTTATATTCCATTCTATGGAATGTTCATACAGCTTTAGTAGCTTTTTATTAGTAACATTACTATTTCATTATCAAAGTAGACACTGTTCATAAAACTTAAAGCTTATTACTTTGTACTGTAACTCATGCACCTTTTTAAAGTTTATTAGTTATAATTTGATCACTTACACTTGTCTATGGTGAATTATCAATATATTTACTAGTCTTTTTCTAGTTTTTAACATGAAATATTCAACCATGGGGGAACTGTGAAGATTTGTTTATACAAACTAAACAATAACTTTTTGAATGCACTAATATTTAATACTACTAACACTTTTAGTTTTTTGTCAGTTTTACAGTGATATGGTTTTTTAGGGTGTTATACTTTCTCTTTGGACATTCATTGATTTTGGGGTTTTTTGGGGGTTCTTTCCCTATGGGGTTTTTGTTTTATATGGGTCGTCTTAATTATTCTTCTTTCTTCTTTGAGTTTGGTTATTCTTCCTTCTTCTGTAGTTTTGGATTATCCTTCTTTCTTCTGTAGTTTTAGTTTTGGGTTACTCTTCCTTCTTCTTTCTTCAGTAGATTTGATTATTCTTCTTTCTTCTTTCTTCAGTAGTAGTAGTTTTAATTAGTTCTTCTTTCTTCTCTGGTTTTAATTAGTCTTCTTTCTTCTTTAGTTTTAATTATTCTTCTTTCTTCTGTCTTCAGTAGCTTTGATTGTTCTTCTTTCTTCTTTCTTCTGTAGTAGTAGTTTTAATTAGTCTTCCTTCTTCTATCTTCAGTTGCTTTGATTGTTCTTCTTTCTTCCTTCTTCTGTAGTAGTAGTTTTAATTAGTCTTCTTTCTTCTATCTTCAGTTGCTTTGATTCTTTCTTCTTTAGTTTTGGATTGTTCTTCTTTCTTCTTCAGCTTTGGTTTGTTCTTCTTTCTTCTTTAGTTTTGGTTTGTTCTTCTTTCTTCTTTAGTTTTGATTGTTCTTCTTTCTTCCTTCTTCTGTAGTAGTAGTTTTAATTAGTTCTTCTTTCTTCTCTAGTTTTAATTAGTCTTCTTTCTTCTTTGGTTTTAATTATTCTTCTTTCTTCTGTCTTCAGTAGTTTTTCGCTGTGCATGCCTTTGTTTCTTCTAGTCTGGTTTCCTTGACGGGGTATATTAATTGCCTGCTTCTATCTTACCTGGGTAATTTTGTTATTATCATTTTAGTCTTCTGGGTTTTTAAATTTGTATTATATTATATTATTTGCAGAAATTTTCTTTATTCAACCTTTCTTGTGAATATATTATTAAATAGTGCATTTTAATTGATTCTCATCTGGATATTCCATATATTAGAGCTTTATTAATGATCATTGAGTAATGTATTTGTGTGGATTATCTGTCACGCTACAGATAGCTCTCTTCCAGAAGTGATTAGTTCAGATCATACTTAGTTTGTCTGAAGTAATTGCTTATGACATTATATTATAAATTATATTTCTTTACTCTAGCCAATTTCTGACGCTAGCCAATTATACAGGCTGCCTACGTTGTAACAAACTGAAAATCAACACAACACATAGAACAATAATATGTACTCTAATTATTAGGACACAAGGGAAGGTATTTTCACTGATTTATGCATTCACTTCAATCTGTAATAAGATGACATCTCTGTATTAACAAATTATATATATTTTAATAAAATCTATTTATTACAATGTTAAAATAAATATCGGTGTATGTTAATTGTGCTCTCCTGTAAGCCCCACTGGTTGGGCTAGTCAATTTTGTAATAAAACGAGATTATTTCAATGTAAGAATGTGTGTAGTAACGTAGCTAATATTTTCTAGTCTTCGTTATGCTCTCACTGTTGATCTTCGCTTTTGTAATAAAACCATACTATAATTGTAATTGTATAGTGTTCTGGTATAATATTACCCAGAATAATTTTTATGGTGTGTATGTGTAGTAGTGACGTTCCGCTCTGGGAATCGTCGATTTGGTAAAGTTCCTGGTCTTTGTTATTATCAAATGAACTCAGTGTATTTTGCTGTGGTAGCAATTTAAAATAAAATATAAATTTAAAATTTATATTTATAAAAAAAATAATTTCGGAAAAAATATTTTCGGTGTATTTATGTGCTTAATATTTAGGAATAAATCGAGGTTGTGGATTGTAATTATAATTATAATGGTATGGTGTTTATTTTGGTAATAAATTTCTGTTCTGTAAATTTGTTAAAAAGACAATCCAATTAACTTCAAGTTAGGCGAAAACGGCTCTCTTCTTCTTACTCTTGAAATGTTGTAGTTTCGCATATACTGCCTTTAAAGATTATCTAGTTTTCTTGGTTAATTAATGATTACGTCCTTTTATAAGAGAAATCAACTTCAATTTACCAAAAAACAAACAAAAACGTTTATTAAACACAATAATAAAGTTGGTCGATTAATTAATCGAGGTTACAATGCCGTATCGACTCGCTCAGGGTCGGTCGATATTAGAAGTTTTACAGTTGTATTATAAAAACAGGTTCTTTGAACGGCTATTAATATAAAAAGCCAGAGAAGGTCAGGGACATTAAAGTATAACACTTACAATTCAAAAAATGTCTTAAATTTAAACAATATAATGGTAGTTATTAATAATAAAAGTTTATATATAATTTTATTCGAACCAGAAAGCAGTCTAGTCGTGTCTTATTGCGGTGACGATACTGGATCAAAATGGCCGCCTGACGCATGCGCGTTGATAGCTTCTAATGTTGACAGAGTACTTGTTGAAATGATATGTCCTTTCTTCGGTTAAATGTTCTTCGCAATTGTATATGATCTTCTGGGGTATAGTTTATTGTCACTGGTGTATCATGGAATAGTTCACTTGTGCAAAAATGTTGTTAAATGGGTATATCTACTGGTGTTTATGCGTGTCAGTTAACCTCGAATTTTCACTTGGTGTTTCGTGCGATTTCAGTGTTATTTCATTTAATTAGTTATATGTGATTTCGTTTATAGGTGTTATGTAGTTCATGGGTCAACTTCACCACTTCACTTTAATTAAAATAGTTAAAAAATTTAATTTTACATAAAATGATTCCGTACTCTGTTATAACGTAACAGCCATTACAGGTTGGTTCTATCAAATATTCACATGAAGTGCTCTCTTCGAGGTATACTAATGAACTGTCTGTATTTCCTTCGTCTCATGAAAATCTTAGCCTATATAATATATCTCATACATTGTTTCAAATTGCCATAACTTCCGACACACTTTAATTTCGTGCACTATGCTTAGAATGTAATTTCGTTATTATTTAACTGTTTGAAATATTAAATACATATTCGTTTTCACTATTCTATTCTACTTATTTTGATAGTAATTAAGTTAGTATTACAAAGTTTTATCTGAAAATTATAATTCTTATAATTTTTGGGAGGTAGGCCTAAAATTATACTTCTTGTCTTCTAAGTAAATAATAGCCATTTTCCCTAATATAATTATTATTCTATTAAATCTGAAATTGATATAATTATAAATTCTCACTTATTTTATTGCAATTTAGTATATTAATGATGGTTTTTTAATACAATTCATTTGTATATGACTCCCCCTAGGATAGTGTCAGTGAATCTATTTCAGTTTTAATGTTATTTTATTAGACAATTAAATAATTTTACTCATATAATGACCATATCTTTAGAAAGCCTTATTTACATAGTATTTAATCTGTTGAGTTTATCTTGCCTATATATTGTCATTTTATCTGGTTTATAAGACTAGGTTTGTTAATTATTCTGCAGTTTAAATTCATTCTTTGGCCTAGATCTGATGTGTGGCTAATTTCCAAATGTTTTATTAATGTAGTTATTTTATATCCTTCTCTGACTGGTATAACAGTAATTATTGATTATATAACTAACATATAATATAACATCTCTCTATTTCAAAACTGGTGTTCTGAATAACATTGTTTTGTATATTACCTAATAACATAAATAAAAAATATTCTATAACATTGGAATGGTATCTAATTTTAGATATGTCATTCCTAAATTAAAATGAACAACAAAATAACAAATTATAACACTAACATTTCTTATGGATAATTCTTACTTATCTAATTACTATATGTAATAGGGATCTGACATCCTGGTTACATATAATGGTTATCATCTTTTACTACTCAACATTAACAATTTGTTTTGTAATTCCCCATTTTACAGGATTTATGCCCTCTCTTTAAGTATAACCCTGGCTATCTAAGTTATATTCCATTCTATGGAATGTTCATACAGCTTTAGTAGCTTTTTATTAGTAACATTACTATTTCATTATCAAAGTAGACACTGTTCATAAAACTTAAAGCTTATTACTTTGTACTGTAACTCATGCACCTTTTTAAAGCTTATTAGTTATAATTTGATCACTTACACTTGTCTATGGTGAATTATCAATATATTTACTAGTCTTTTTCTAGTTTTTAACATGAAATATTCAACCATGGGGGAACTGTGAAGATTTGTTTATACAAACTAAACAATAACTTTTTGAATGCACTAATATTTAATACTACTAACACTTTTAGTTTTTTGTCAGTTTTACAGTGATATGGTTTTTTAGGGTGTTATACTTTCTCTTTGGACATTCATTGATTTTGGGGTTTTTTGGGGGTTCTTTCCCTATGGGGTTTTTGTTTTATATGGGTCGTCTTAATTATTCTTCTTTCTTCTTTGAGTTTGGTTATTCTTCCTTCTTCTGTAGTTTTGGATTATCCTTCTTTCTTCTGTAGTTTTAGTTTTGGGTTACTCTTCCTTCTTCTTTCTTCAGTAGATTTGATTATTCTTCTTTCTTCTTTCTTCAGTAGTAGTAGTTTTAATTAGTTCTTCTTTCTTCTCTGGTTTTAATTAGTCTTCTTTCTTCTTTAGTTTTAATTATTCTTCTTTCTTCTGTCTTCAGTAGCTTTGATTGTTCTTCTTTCTTCTTTCTTCTGTAGTAGTAGTTTTAATTAGTCTTCCTTCTTCTATCTTCAGTTGCTTTGATTGTTCTTCTTTCTTCCTTCTTCTATAGTAGTAGTTTTAATTAGTCTTCTTTCTTCTATCTTCAGTTGCTTTGATTCTTTCTTCTTTAGTTTTGGATTGTTCTTCTTTCTTCTTCAGCTTTGGTTTGTTCTTCTTTCTTCTTTAGTTTTGGTTTGTTCTTCTTTCTTCTTTAGTTTTGATTGTTCTTCTTTCTTCCTTCTTCTGTAGTAGTAGTTTTAATTAGTTCTTCTTTCTTCTCTAGTTTTAATTAGTCTTCTTTCTTCTTTGGTTTTAATTATTCTTCTTTCTTCTGTCTTCAGTAGTTTTTCGCTGTGCATGCCTTTGTTTCTTCTAGTCTGGTTTCCTTGACGGGGTATATTAATTGCCTGCTTCTATCTTACCTGGGTAATTTTGTTATTATCATTTTAGTCTTCTGGGTTTTTAAATTTGTATTATATTATATTATTTGCAGAAATTTTCTTTATTCAACCTTTCTTGTGAATATATTATTAAATAGTGCATTTTAATTGATTCTCATCTGGATATTCCATATATTAGAGCTTTATTAATGATCATTGAGTAATGTATTTGTGTGGATTATCTGTCACGCTACAGATAGCTCTCTTCCAGAAGTGATTAGTTCAGATCATACTTAGTTTGTCTGAAGTAATTGCTTATGACATTATATTATAAATTATATTTCTTTACTCTAGCCAATTTCTGACGCTAGCCAATTATACAGGCTGCCTACGTTGTAACAAACTGAAAATCAACACAACACATAGAACAATAATATGTACTCTAATTATTAGGACACAAGGGAAGGTATTTTCACTGATTTATGCATTCACTTCAATCTGTAATAAGATGACATCTCTGTATTAACAAATTATATATATTTTAATAAAATCTATTTATTACAATGTTAAAATAAATATCGGTGTATGTTAATTGTGCTCTCCTGTAAGCCCCACTGGTTGGGCTAGTCAATTTTGTAATAAAACGAGATTATTTCAATGTAAGAATGTGTGTAGTAACGTAGCTAATATTTTCTAGTCTTCGTTATGCTCTCACTGTTGATCTTCGCTTTTGTAATAAAACCATACTATAATTGTAATTGTATAGTGTTCTGGTATAATATTACCCAGAATAATTTTTATGGTGTGTATGTGTAGTAGTGACGTTCCGCTCTGGGAATCGTCGATTTGGTAAAGTTCCTGGTCTTTGTTATTATCAAATGAACTCAGTGTATTTTGCTGTGGTAGCAATTTAAAATAAAATATAAATTTAAAATTTATATTTATAAAAAAAATAATTTCGGAAAAAATATTTTCGGTGTATTTATGTGCTTAATATTTAGGAATAAATCGAGGTTGTGGATTGTAATTATAATTATAATGGTATGGTGTTTATTTTGGTAATAAATTTCTGTTCTGTAAATTTGTTAAAAAGACAATCCAATTAACTTCAAGTTAGGCGAAAACGGCTCTCTTCTTCTTACTCTTGAAATGTTGTAGTTTCGCATATACTGCCTTTAAAGATTATCTAGTTTTCTTGGTTAATTAATGATTACGTCCTTTTATAAGAGAAATCAACTTCAATTTACCAAAAAACAAACAAAAACGTTTATTAAACACAATAATAAAGTTGGTCGATTAATTAATCGAGGTTACAATGCCGTATCGACTCGCTCAGGGTCGGTCGATATTAGAAGTTTTACAGTTGTATTATAAAAACAGGTTCTTTGAACGGCTATTAATATAAAAAGCCAGAGAAGGTCAGGGACATGAAAGTATAACACTTACAATTCAAAAAATGTCTTAAATTTAAACAATATAATGGTAGTTATTAATAATAAAAGTTTATATATAATTTTATTCGAACCAGAAAGCAGTCTAGTCGTGTCTTATTGCGGTGACGATACTGGATCAAAATGGCCGCCTGACGCATGCGCGTTGATAGCTTCTAATGTTGACAGAGTACTTGTTGAAATGATATGTCCTTTCTTCGGTTAAATGTTCTTCGCAATTGTATATGATCTTCTGGGGTATAGTTTATTGTCACTGGTGTATCATGGAATAGTTCACTTGTGTAAAAATGTTGTTAAATGGGTATATCTACTGGTGTTTATGCGTGTCAGTTAACCTCGAATTTTCACTTGGTGTTTCGTGCGATTTCAGTGTTATTTCATTTAATTAGTTATATGTGATTTCGTTTATAGGTGTTATGTAGTTCATGGGTCAACTTCACCACTTCACTTTAATTAAAATAGTTAAAAAATTTAATTTTACATAAAATGATTCCGTACTCTGTTATAACGTAACAGCCATTACAGGTTGGTTCTATCAAATATTCACATGAAGTGCTCTCTTCGAGGTATACTAATGAACTGTCTGTATTTCCTTCGTCTCATGAAAATCTTAGCCTATATAATATATCTCATACATTGTTTCAAATTGCCATAACTTCCGACACACTTTAATTTCGTGCACTATGCTTAGAATGTAATTTCGTTATTATTTAACTGTTTGAAATATTAAATACATATTCGTTTTCACTATTCTATTCTACTTATTTTGATAGTAATTAAGTTAGTATTACAAAGTTTTATCTGAAAATTATAATTCTTATAATTTTTGGGAGGTAGGCCTAAAATTATACTTCTTGTCTTCTAAGTAAATAATAGCCATTTTCCCTAATATAATTATTATTCTATTAAATCTGAAATTGATATAATTATCAATTCTCACTTATTTTATTGCAATTTAGTATATTAATGATGGTTTTTTAATACAATTCATTTGTATATGACTCCCCCTAGGATAGTGTCAGTGAATCTATTTCAGTTTTAATGTTATTTTATTAGACAATTAAATAATTTTACTCATATAATGACCATATCTTTAGAAAGCCTTATTTACATAGTATTTAATCTGTTGAGTTTATCTTGCCTAAATATTGTCATTTTATCTGGTTTATAAGACTAGGTTTGTTAATTATTCTGCAGTTTAAATTCATTCTTTGGCCTAGATCTGATGTGTGGCTAATTTCCAAATGTTTTATTAATGTAGTTATTTTATATCCTTCTCTGACTGGTATAACAGTAATTATTGATTATATAACTAACATATAATATAACATCTCTCTATTTCAAAACTGGTGTTCTGAATAACATTGTTTTGTATATTACCTAATAACATAAATAAAAAATATTCTATAACATTGGAATGGTATCTAATTTTAGATATGTCATTCCTAAATTAAAATGAACAACAAAATAACAAATTATAACACTAACATTTCTTATGGATAATTCTTACTTATCTAATTACTATATGTAATAGGGATCTGACATCCTGGTTACATATAATGGTTATCATCTTTTACTACTCAACATTAACAATTTGTTTTGTAATTCCCCATTTTACAGGATTTATGCCCTCTCTTTAAGTATAACCCTGGCTATCTAAGTTATATTCCATTCTATGGAATGTTCATACAGCTTTAGTAGCTTTTTATTAGTAACATTACTATTTCATTATCAAAGTAGACACTGTTCATAAAACTTAAAGCTTATTACTTTGTACTGTAACTCATGCACCTTTTTAAAGCTTATTAGTTATAATTTGATCACTTACACTTGTCTATGGTGAATTATCAATATATTTACTAGTCTTTTTCTAGTTTTTAACATGAAATATTCAACCATGGGGGAACTGTGAAGATTTGTTTATACAAACTAAACAATAACTTTTTGAATGCACTAATATTTAATACTACTAACACTTTTAGTTTTTTGTCAGTTTTACAGTGATATGGTTTTTTAGGGTGTTATACTTTCTCTTTGGACATTCATTGATTTTGGGGTTTTTTGGGGGTTCTTTCCCTATGGGGTTTTTGTTTTATATGGGTCGTCTTAATTATTCTTCTTTCTTCTTTGAGTTTGGTTATTCTTCCTTCTTCTGTAGTTTTGGATTATCCTTCTTTCTTCTGTAGTTTTAGTTTTGGGTTACTCTTCCTTCTTCTTTCTTCAGTAGATTTGATTATTCTTCTTTCTTCTTTCTTCAGTAGTAGTAGTTTTAATTAGTTCTTCTTTCTTCTCTGGTTTTAATTAGTCTTCTTTCTTCTTTAGTTTTAATTATTCTTCTTTCTTCTGTCTTCAGTAGCTTTGATTGTTCTTCTTTCTTCTTTCTTCTGTAGTAGTAGTTTTAATTAGTCTTCCTTCTTCTATCTTCAGTTGCTTTGATTGTTCTTCTTTCTTCCTTCTTCTATAGTAGTAGTTTTAATTAGTCTTCTTTCTTCTATCTTCAGTTGCTTTGATTCTTTCTTCTTTAGTTTTGGATTGTTCTTCTTTCTTCTTCAGCTTTGGTTTGTTCTTCTTTCTTCTTTAGTTTTGGTTTGTTCTTCTTTCTTCTTTAGTTTTGATTGTTCTTCTTTCTTCCTTCTTCTGTAGTAGTAGTTTTAATTAGTTCTTCTTTCTTCTCTAGTTTTAATTAGTCTTCTTTCTTCTTTGGTTTTAACTATTCTTCTTTCTTCTGTCTTCAGTAGTTTTTCGCTGTGCATGCCTTTGTTTCTTCTAGTCTGGTTTCCTTGACGGGGTATATTAATTGCCTGCTTCTATCTTACCTGGGTAATTTTGTTATTATCATTTTAGTCTTCTGGGTTTTTAAATTTGTATTATATTATATTATTTGCAGAAATTTTCTTTATTCAACCTTTCTTGTGAATATATTATTAAATAGTGCATTTTAATTGATTCTCATCTGGATATTCCATATATTAGAGCTTTATTAATGATCATTGAGTAATGTATTTGTGTGGATTATCTGTCACGCTACAGATAGCTCTCTTCCAGAAGTGATTAGTTCAGATCATACTTAGTTTGTCTGAAGTAATTGCTTATGACATTATATTATAAATTATATTTCTTTACTCTAGCCAATTTCTGACGCTAGCCAATTATACAGGCTGCCTACGTTGTAACAAACTGAAAATCAACACAACACATAGAACAATAATATGTACTCTAATTATTAGGACACAAGGGAAGGTATTTTCACTGATTTATGCATTCACTTCAATCTGTAATAAGATGACATCTCTGTATTAACAAATTATATATATTTTAATAAAATCTATTTATTACAATGTTAAAATAAATATCGGTGTATGTTAATTGTGCTCTCCTGTAAGCCCCACTGGTTGGGCTAGTCAATTTTGTAATAAAACGAGATTATTTCAATGTAAGAATGTGTGTAGTAACGTAGCTAATATTTTCTAGTCTTCGTTATGCTCTCACTGTTGATCTTCGCTTTTGTAATAAAACCATACTATAATTGTAATTGTATAGTGTTCTGGTATAATATTACCCAGAATAATTTTTATGGTGTGTATGTGTAGTAGTGACGTTCCGCTCTGGGAATCGTCGATTTGGTAAAGTTCCTGGTCTTTGTTATTATCAAATGAACTCAGTGTATTTTGCTGTGGTAGCAATTTAAAATAAAATATAAATTTAAAATTTATATTTATAAAAAAAATAATTTCGGAAAAAATATTTTCGGTGTATTTATGTGCTTAATATTTAGGAATAAATCGAGGTTGTGGATTGTAATTATAATTATAATGGTATGGTGTTTATTTTGGTAATAAATTTCTGTTCTGTAAATTTGTTAAAAAGACAATCCAATTAACTTCAAGTTAGGCGAAAACGGCTCTCTTCTTCTTACTCTTGAAATGTTGTAGTTTCGCATATACTGCCTTTAAAGATTATCTAGTTTTCTTGGTTAATTAATGATTACGTCCTTTTATAAGAGAAATCAACTTCAATTTACCAAAAAACAAACAAAAACGTTTATTAAACACAATAATAAAGTTGGTCGATTAATTAATCGAGGTTACAATGCCGTATCGACTCGCTCAGGGTCGGTCGATATTAGAAGTTTTACAGTTGTATTATAAAAACAGGTTCTTTGAACGGCTATTAATATAAAAAGCCAGAGAAGGTCAGGGACATGAAAGTATAACACTTACAATTCAAAAAATGTCTTAAATTTAAACAATATAATGGTAGTTATTAATAATAAAAGTTTATATATAATTTTATTCGAACCAGAAAGCAGTCTAGTCGTATCTTATTGCGGTGACGATACTGGATCAAAATGGCCGCCTGACGCATGCGCGTTGATAGCTTCTAATGTTGACAGAGTACTTGTTGAAATGATATGTCCTTTCTTCGGTTAAATGTTCTTCGCAATTGTATATGATCTTCTGGGGTATAGTTTATTGTCACTGGTGTATCATGGAATAGTTCACTTGTGTAAAAATGTTGTTAAATGGGTATATCTACTGGTGTTTATGCGTGTCAGTTAACCTCGAATTTTCACTTGGTGTTTGGTGCGATTTCAGTGTTATTTCATTTAATTAGTTATATGTGATTTCGTTTATAGGTGTTATGTAGTTCATGGGTCAACTTCACCATTTCACTTTAATTAAAATAGTTAAAAAATTTAATTTTACATAAAATGATTCCGTACTCTGTTATAACGTAACAGCCATTACAGGTTGGTTCTATCAAATATTCACATGAAGTGCTCTCTTCGAGGTATACTAATGAACTGTCTGTATTTCCTTCGTCTCATGAAAATCTTAGCCTATATAATATATCTCATACATTGTTTCAAATTGCCATAACTTCCGACACACTTTAATTTCGTGCACTATGCTTAGAATGTAATTTCGTTATTACTTAACTGTTTGAAATATTAAATACATATTCGTTTTCACTATTCTATTCTACTTATTTTGATAGTAATTAAGTTAGTATTACAAAGTTTTATCTGAAAATTATAATTCTTATAATTTTTGGGAGGTAGGCCTAAAATTATACTTCTTGTCTTCTAAGTAAATAATAGCCATTTTCCCTAATATAATTATTATTCTATTAAATCTGAAATTGATATAATTATCAATTCTCACTTATTTTATTGCAATTTAGTATATTAATGATGGTTTTTTAATACAATTCATTTGTATATGACTCCCCCTAGGATAGTGTCAGTGAATCTATTTCAGTTTTAATGTTATTTTATTAGACAATTAAATAATTTTACTCATATAATGACCATATCTTTAGAAAGCCTTATTTACACAGTATTTAATCTGTTGAGTTTATCTTGCCTAAATATTGTCATTTTATCTGGTTTATAAGACTAGGTTTGTTAATTATTCTGCAGTTTAAATTCATTCTTTGGCCTAGATCTGATGTGTGGCTAATTTCCAAATGTTTTATTAATGTAGTTATTTTATATCCTTCTCTGACTGGTATAACAGTAATTATTGATTATATAACTAACATATAATATAACATCTCTCTATTTCAAAACTGGTGTTCTGAATAACATTGTTTTGTATATTACCTAATAACATAAATAAAAAATATTCTATAACATTGGAATGGTATCTAATTTTAGATATGTCATTCCTAAATTAAAATAAACAATAAAATAACAAATTATAACACTAACATTTCTTATGGATAATTCTTACTTATCTAATTACTATATGTAATAGGGATCTGACATCCTGGTTACATATAATGGTTATCATCTTTTACTACTCAACATTAACAATTTGTTTTGTAATTCCCCATTTTACAGGATTTATGCCCTCTCTTTAAGTATAACCCTGGCTATCTAAGTTATATTCCATTCTATGGAATGTTCATACAGCTTTAGTAGCTTTTTATTAGTAACATTACTATTTCATTATCAAAGTAGACACTGTTCATAAAACTTAAAGTTTATTACTTTGTACTGTAACTCATGCACCTTTTTAAAGTTTATTAGTTATAATTTGATCACTTACACTTGTCTATGGTGAATTATCAATATATTTACTAGTCTTTTTCTAGTTTTTAACATGAAATATTCAACCATGGGGGAACTGTGAAGATTTGTTTATACAAACTAAACAATAACTTTTTGAATGCACTAATATTTAATACTACTAACACTTTTAGTTTTTTGTCAGTTTTACAGTGATATGGTTTTTTAGGGTGTTATACTTTCTCTTTGGACATTCATTGATTTTGGGGTTTTTTGGGGGTTCTTTCCCTATGGGGTTTTTGTTTTATATGGGTCGTCTTAATTATTCTTCTTTCTTCTTTGAGTTTGGTTATTCTTCCTTCTTCTGTAGTTTTGGATTATCCTTCTTTCTTCTTTCTTCTGTAGTTTTAGTTTTGGGTTACTCTTCCTTCTTCTTTCTTCAGTAGATTTGATTATTCTTCTTTCTTCTTTCTTCAGTAGTAGTAGTTTAAATTAGTTCTTCTTTCTTCTCTGGTTTTAATTAGTCTTCTTTCTTCTTTAGTTTTAATTATTCTTCTTTCTTCTGTCTTCAGTAGCTTTGATTGTTCTTCTTTCTTCTTTCTTCTGTAGTAGTAGTTTTAATTAGTCTTCCTTCTTCTATCTTCAGTTGCTTTGATTGTTCTTCTTTCTTCCTTCTTCTGTAGTAGTAGTTTTAATTAGTCTTCTTTCTTCTATCTTCAGTTGCTTTGATTCTTTCTTCTTTAGTTGTGGATTGTTCTTCTTTCTTCTTCAGCTTTGGTTTGTTCTTCTTTCTTCTTTAGTTTTGGTTTGTTCTTCTTTCTTCTTTAGTTTTGATTGTTCTTCTTTCTTCCTTCTTCTGTAGTAGTAGTTTTAATTAGTTCTTCTTTCTTCTCTAGTTTTAATTAGTCTTCTTTCTTCTTTGGTTTTAATTATTCTTCTTTCTTCTGTCTTCAGTAGTTTTTCGCTGTGCATGCCTTTGTTTCTTCTAGTCTGGTTTCCTTGACGGGGTATATTAATTGCCTGCTTCTATCTTACCTGGGTAATTTTGTTATTATCATTTTAGTCTTCTGGGTTTTTAAATTTGTATTATATTATATTATTTGCAGAAATTTTCTTTATTCAACCTTTCTTGTGAATATATTATTAAATAGTGCATTTTAATTGATTCTCATCTGGATATTCCATATATTAGAGCTTTATTAATGATCATTGAGTAATGTATTTGTGTGGATTATCTGTCACGCTACAGATAGCTCTCTTCCAGAAGTGATTAGTTCAGATCATACTTAGTTTGTCTGAAGTAATTGCTTATGACATTATATTATAAATTATATTTCTTTACTCTAGCCAATTTCTGACGCTAGCCAATTATACAGGCTGCCTACGTTGTAACAAACTGAAAATCAACACAACACATAGAACAATAATATGTACTCTAATTATTAGGACACAAGGGAAGGTATTTTCACTGATTTATGCATTCACTTCAATCTGTAATAAGATGACATCTCTTTATTAACAAATTATATATATTGTAATAAAATCTATTTATTACAATGTTAAAATAAATATCGGTGTATGTTAATTGTGCTCTCCTGTAAGCCCCACTGGTTGGGCTAGTCAATTTTGTAATAAAACGAGATTATTTCAATGTAAGAATGTGTGTAGTAACGTAGCTAATATTTTCTAGTCTTCGTTATGCTCTCACTGTTGATCTTCGCTTTTGTAATAAAACCATACTATAATTGTAATTGTATAGTGTTCTGGTATAATATTACCCAGAATAATTTTTATGGTGTGTATGTGTAGTAGTGACGTTCCGCTCTGGGAATCGTCGATTTGGTAAAGTTCCTGGTCTTTGTTATTATCAAATGAACTCAGTGTATTTTGCTGTGGTAGCAATTTAAAATAAAATATAAATTTAAAATTTATATTTATAAAAAAAATAATTTCGGAAAAAACATTTTCGGTGTATTTATGTGCTTAATATTTAGGAATAAATCGAGGTTGTGGATTGTAATTATAATTATAATGGTATGGTGTTTATTTTGGTAATAAATTTCTGTTCTGTAAATTTGTTAAAAAGACAATCCAATTAACTTCAAGTTAGGCGAAAACGGCTCTCTTCTTCTTACTCTTGAAATGTTGTAGTTTCGCATATACTGCCTTTAAAGATTATCTAGTTTTCTTGGTTAATTAATGATTACGTCCTTCTATAAGAGAAATCAACTTCAATTTACCAAAAAACAAACAAAAACGTTTATTAAACACAATAATAAAGTTGGTCGATTAATTAATCGAGGTTACAATGCCGTATCGACTCGCTCAGGGTCGGTCGATATTAGAAGTTTTACAGTTGTACTATAAAAACAGGTTCTTTGAACGGCTATTAATATAAAAAGCCAGAGAAGGTCAGGGACATGAAAGTATAACACTTACAATTCAAAAAATGTCTTAAATTTAAACAATATAATGGTAGTTATTAATAATAAAAGTTTATATATAATTTTATTCGAACCAGAAAGCAGTGTAGTCGTGTCTTATTGCAGTGACGATACTGGATCAAAATGGCCTCCTGACGCATGCGCGGTGATAGCTTCTAATTTTGACAGAGTACTTGTTGAAATGATATGTCCTTTCTTCGGTTAAATGTTCTTCGCAATTGTATATGATCTTCTGGGGTATAGTTTATTGTCACTGGTGTATCATGGAATAGTTCACTTGTGTAAAAATGTTGTTAAATGGGTATATCTACTGGTGTTTATGCGTGTCAGTTAACCTCGAATTTTCACTTGGTGTTTCGTGCGATTTCAGTGTTATTTCATTTAATTAGTTATATGTGATTT
The DNA here is from genome assembly GCA_034769895.1 of Magicicada septendecula. Lineage (NCBI taxonomy): Eukaryota > Metazoa > Arthropoda > Insecta > Hemiptera > Cicadidae > Magicicada > Magicicada septendecula. The sequence continues at coordinate 82,379 of JAWRYS010001312.1, read as the reverse complement.
CGTTTATAGGTGTTATGTAGTTCATGGGTCAACTTCACCACTTCACTTTAATTAAAATAGTTAAAAAATTTAATTTTACATAAAATGATTCCGTACTCTGTTATAACGTAACAGCCATTACAGGTTGGTTCTATCAAATATTCACATGAAGTGCTCTGTTCGAGGTATACTAATGAACTGTCTGTATTTCCTTCGTCTCATGAAAATCTTAGCCTATATAATATATCTTATACATTGTTTCAAATTGCCATAACTTCCGACACACTTTAATTTCGTGCACTATGCTTAGAATGTAATTTCGTTATTATTTAACTGTTTGAAATATTAAATACATATTCGTTTTCACTATTCTATTCTACTTATTTTGATAGTAATTAAGTTAGTATTACAAAGTTTTATCTGAAAATTATAATTCTTATAATTTTTGGGAGGTAGGCCTAAAATTATACTTCTTGTCTTCTAAGTAAATAATAGCCATTTTCCCTAATATAATTATTATTCTATTAAATCTGAAATTGATATAATTATCAATTCTCACTTATTTTATTGCAATTTAGTATATTAATGATGGTTTTTTAATACAATTCATTTGTATATGACTCCCCCTAGGATAGTGTCAGTGAATCTATTTCAGTTTTAATGTTATTTTATTAGACAATTAAATAATTTTACTCATATAATGACCATATCTTTAGAAAGCCTTATTTACATAGTATTTAATCTGTTGAGTTTATCTTGCCTAAATATTGTCATTTTATCTGGTTTATAAGACTAGGTTTGTTAATAATTCTGCAGTTTTAATTCATTCTTTGGCCTAGATCTGATGTGTGGCTAATTTCCAAATGTTTTATTAATGTAGTTATTTTATATCCTTCTCTGACTGGTATAACAGTAATTATTGATTATATAACTAACATATAATATAACATCTCTCTATTTCAAAACTGGTGTTCTGAATAACATTGTTTTGTATATTACCTAATAACATAAATAAAAAATATTCTATAACATTGGAATGGTATCTAATTTTAGATATGTCATTCCTAAATTAAAATGAACAACAAAATAACAAATTATAACACTAACATTTCTTATGGATAATTCTTACTTATCTAATTACTATATGTAATAGGGATCTGACATCCTGGTTACATATAATGGTTATCATCTTTTACTACTCAACATTAACAATTTGTTTTGTAATTCCCCATTTTACAGGATTTATGCCCTCTCTTTAAGTATAACCCTGGCTATCTAAGTTATATTCCATTCTATGGAATGTTCATACAGCTTTAGTAGCTTTTTATTAGTAACATTACTATTTCATTATCAAAGTAGACACTGTTCATAAAACTTAAAGTTTATTACTTTGTACTGTAACTCATGCACCTTTTTAAAGTTTATTAGTTATAATTTGATCACTTACACTTGTCTATGGTGAATTATCAATATATTTACTAGTCTTTTTCTAGTTTTTAACATGAAATATTCAACCATGGGGGAACTGTGAAGATTTGTTTATACAAACTAAACAATAACTTTTTGAATGCACTAATATTTAATACTACTAACACTTTTAGTTTTTTGTCAGTTTTACAGTGATATGGTTTTTTAGGGTGTTATACTTTCTCTTTGGACATTCATTGATTTTGGGGTTTTTTGGGGGTTCTTTCCCTATGGGGTTTTTGTTTTATATGGGTCGTCTTAATTATTCTTCTTTCTTCTTTGAGTTTGGTTATTCTTCCTTCTTCTGTAGTTTTGGATTATCCTTCTTTCTTCTTTCTTCTGTAGTTTTAGTTTTGGGTTACTCTTCCTTCTTCTTTCTTCAGTAGATTTGATTATTCTTCTTTCTTCTTTCTTCAGTACTAGTAGTTTTAATTAGTTCTTCTTTCTTCTCTGGTTTTAATTAGTCTTCTTTCTTCTTTAGTTTTAATTATTCTTCTTTCTTCTGTCTTCAGTAGCTTTGATTGTTCTTCTTTCTTCTTTCTTCTGTAGTAGTAGTTTTAATTAGTCTTCCTTCTTCTATCTTCAGTTGCTTTGATTGTTCTTCTTTCTTCCTTTTTCTGTAGTAGTAGTTTTAATTAGTCTTCTTCCTTCTATCTTCAGTTGCTTTGATTCTTTCTTCTTTAGTTTTGGATTGTTCTTCTTTCTTCTTCAGCTTTGGTTTGTTCTTCTTTCTTCTTTAGTTTTGGTTTGTTCTTCTTTCTTCTTTAGTTTTGATTGTTCTTCTTTCTTCCTTCTTCTGTAGTAGTAGTTTTAATTAGTTCTTCTTTCTTCTCTAGTTTTAATTAGTCTTCTTTCTTCTTTGGTTTTAATTATTCTTCTTTCTTCTGTCTTCAGTAGTTTTTCGCTGTGCATGCCTTTGTTTCTTCTAGTCTGGTTTCCTTGACGGGGTATATTAATTGCCTGCTTCTATCTTACCTGGGTAATTTTGTTATTATCATTTTAGTCTTCTGGGTTTTTAAATTTGTATTATATTATATTATTTGCAGAAATTTTCTTTATTCAAACTTTCTTGTCAATATATTATTAAATAGTGCATTTTAATTGATTCTCATCTGGATATTCCATATATTAGAGCTTTATTAATGATCATTGAGTAATGTATTTGTGTGGATTATCTGTCACGCTACAGATAGCTCTCTTCCAGAAGTGATTAGTTCAGATCATACTTAGTTTGTCTGAAGTAATTGCTTATGACATTATATTATAAATTATATTTCTTTACTCTAGCCAATTTCTGACGCTAGCCAATTATACAGGCTGCCTACGTTGTAACAAACTGAAAATCAACACAACACATAGAACAATAATATGTACTCTAATTATTAGGACACAAGGGAAGGTATTTTCACTGATTTATGCATTCACTTCAATCTGTAATAAGATGACATCTCTGTATTAACAAATTATATATATTTTAATAAAATCTATTTATTACAATGTTAAAATAAATATCGGTGTATGTTAATTGTGCTCTCCTGTAAGCCCCACTGGTTGGGCTAGTCAATTTTGTAATAAAACGAGATTATTTCAATGTAAGAATGTGTGTAGTAACGTAGCTAATATTTTCTAGTCTTCGTTATGCTCTCACTGTTGATCTTCGCTTTTGTAATAAAACCATACTATAATTGTAATTGTATAGTGTTCTGGTATAATATTACCCAGAATAATTTTTATGGTGTGTATGTGTAGTAGTGACGTTCCGCTCTGGGAATCGTCGATTTGGTAAAGTTCCTGGTCTTTGTTATTATCAAATGAACTCAGTGTATTTTGCTGTGGTAGCAATTTAAAATAAAATATAAATTTAAAATTTATATTTATAAAAAAAATAATTTCGGAAAAAATATTTTCGGTGTATTTATGTGCTTAATATTTAGGAATAAATCGAGGTTGTGGATTGTAATTATAATTATAATGGTATGGTGTTTATTTTGGTAATAAATTTCTGTTCTGTAAATTTGTTAAAAAGACAATCCAATTAACTTCAAGTTAGGCGAAAACGGCTCTCTTCTTCTTACTCTTGAAATGTTGTAGTTTCGCATATACTGCCTTTAAAGATTATCTAGTTTTCTTGGTTAATTAATGATTACGTCCTTTTATAAGAGAAATCAACTTCAATTTACCAAAAAACAAACAAAAACGTTTATTAAACACAATAATAAAGTTGGTCGATTAATTAATCGAGGTTACAATGCCGTATCGACTCGCTCAGGGTCGGTCGATATTAGAAGTTTTACAGTTGTATTATAAAAACAGGTTCTTTGAACGGCTATTAATATAAAAAGCCAGAGAAGGTCAGGGACATGAAAGTATAACACTTACAATTCAAAAAATGTCTTAAATTTAAACAATATATTGGTAGTTATTAATAATAAAAGTTTATATATAATTTTATTCGAACCAGAAAGCAGTCTAGTCGTGTCTTATTGCGGTGACGATACTGGATCAAAATGGCCGCCTGACGCATGCGCGTTGATAGCTTCTAATGTTGACAGAGTACTTGTTGAAATGATATGTCCTTTCTTCGGTTAAATGTTCTTCGCAATTGTATATGATCTTCTGGGGTATAGTTTATTGTCACTGGTGTATCATGGAATAGTTCACTTGTGTAAAAATGTTGTTAAATGGGTATATCTACTGGTGTTTATGCGTGTCAGTTAACCTCGAATTTTCACTTGGTGTTTGGTGCGATTTCAGTGTTATTTCATTTAATTAGTTATATGTGATTTCGTTTATAGGTGTTATGTAGTTCATGGGTCAACTTCACCACTTCACTTTAATTAAAATAGTTAAAAAATTTAATTTTACATAAAATGATTCCGTACTCTGTTATAACGTAACAGCCATTACAGGTTGGCTCTATCAAATATTCACATGAAGTGCTCTCTTCGAGGTATACTAATGAACTGTCTGTATTTCCTTCGTCTCATGAAAATCTTAGCCTATATAATATATCTCATACATTGTTTCAAATTGCCATAACTTCCGACACACTTTAATTTCGTGCACTATGCTTAGAATGTAATTTCGTTATTATTTAACTGTTTGAAATATTAAATACATATTCGTTTTCACTATTCTATTCTACTTATTTTGATTGTAATTAAGTTAGTATTACAAAGTTTTATCTGAAAATTATAATTCTTATAATTTTTGGGAGGTAGGCCTAAAATTATACTTCTTGTCTTCTAAGTAAATAATAGCCATTTTCCCTAATATAATTATTATTCTATTAAATCTGAAATTGATATAATTATCAATTCTCACTTATTTTATTGCAATTTAGTATATTAATGATGGTTTTTTAATACAATTCATTTGTATATGACTCCCCCTAGGATAGTGTCAGTGAATCTATTTCAGTTTTAATGTTATTTTATTAGACAATTAAATAATTTTACTCATATAATGACCATATCTTTAGAAAGCCTTATTTACATAGTATTTAATCTGTTGAGTTTATCTTGCCTAAATATTGTCATTTTATCTGGTTTATAAGACTAGGTTTGTTAATTATTCTGCAGTTTTAATTCATTCTTTGGCCTAGATCTGATGTGTGGCTTATTTCCAAATGTTTTATTAATGTAGTTATTTTATATCCTTCTCTGACTGGTATAACAGTAATTATTGATTATATAACTAACATATAATATAACATCTCTCTATTTCAAAACTGGTGTTCTGAATAACATTGTTTTGTATATTACCTAATAACATAAATAAAAAATATTCTATAACATTGGAATGGTATCTAATTTTAGATATGTCATTCCTAAATTAAAATGAACAATAAAATAACAAATTATAACACTAACATTTCTTATGGATAATTCTTACTTATCTAATTACTATATGTAATAGGGATCTGACATCCTGGTTACATATAATGGTTATCATCTTTTACTACTCAACATTAACAATTTGTTTTGTAATTCCCCATTTTACAGGATTTATGCCCTCTCTTTAAGTATAACCCTGGCTATCTAAGTTATATTCCATTCTATGGAATGTTCATACAGCTTTAGTAGCTTTTTATTAGTAACATTACTATTTCATTATCAAAGTAGACACTGTTCATAAAACTTAAAGTTTATTACTTTGTACTGTAACTCATGCACCTTTTTAAAGTTTATTAGTTATAATTTGATCACTTACACTTGTCTATGGTGAATTATCAATATATTTACTAGTCTTTTTCTAGTTTTTAACATGAAATATTCAACCATGGGGGAACTGTGAAGATTTGTTTATACAAACTAAACAATAACTTTTTGAATGCACTAATATTTAATACTACTAACACTTTTAGTTTTTTGTCAGTTTTACAGTGATATGGTTTTTTAGGGTGTTATAATTTCTCTTTGGACATTCATTGATTTTGGGGTTTTTTGGGGGTTCTTTCCCTATGGGGTTTTTGTTTTATAGGGGTCGTCTTAATTATTCTTCTTTCTTCTTTGAGTTTGGTTATTCTTCCTTCTTCTGTAGTTTTGGATTATCCTTCTTTCTTCTTTCTTCTGTAGTTTTAGTTTTGGGTTACTCTTCCTTCTTCTTTCTTCAGTAGATTTGATTATTCTTCTTTCTTCTTTCTTCAGTAGTAGTAGTTTTAATTAGTTCTTCTTTCTTCTCTGGTTTTAATTAGTCTTCTTTCTTCTTTAGTTTTAATTATTCTTCTTTCTTCTGTCTTCAGTAGCTTTGATTGTTCTTCTTTCTTCTTTCTTCTGTAGTAGTAGTTTTAATTAGTCTTCCTTCTTCTATCTTCAGTTGCTTTGATTGTTCTTCTTTCTTCCTTTTTCTGTAGTAGTAGTTTTAATTAGTCTTCTTCCTTCTATCTTCAGTTGCTTTGATTCTTTCTTCTTTAGTTTTGGATTGTTCTTCTTTCTTCTTCAGCTTTGGTTTGTTCTTCTTTCTTCTTTAGTTTTGGTTTGTTCTTCTTTCTTCTTTAGTTTTGATTGTTCTTCTTTCTTCCTTCTTCTGTAGTAGTAGTTTTAATTAGTTCTTCTTTCTTCTCTAGTTTTAATTAGTCTTCTTTCTTCTTTGGTTTTAATTATTCTTCTTTCTTCTGTCTTCAGTAGTTTTTCGCTGTGCATGCCTTTGTTTCTTCTAGTCTGGTTTCCTTGACGGGGTATATTAATTGCCTGCTTCTATCTTACCTGGGTAATTTTGTTATTATCATTTTAGTCTTCTGGGTTTTTAAATTTGTATTATATTATATTATTTGCAGAAATTTTCTTTATTCAAACTTTCTTGTCAATATATTATTAAATAGTGCATTTTAATTGATTCTCATCTGGATATTCCATATATTAGAGCTTTATTAATGATCATTGAGTAATGTATTTGTGTGGATTATCTGTCACGCTACAGATAGCTCTCTTCCAGAAGTGATTAGTTCAGATCATACTTAGTTTGTCTGAAGTAATTGCTTATGACATTATATTATAAATTATATTTCTTTACTCTAGCCAATTTCTGACGCTAGCCAATTATACAGGCTGCCTACGTTGTAACAAACTGAAAATCAACACAACACATAGAACAATAATATGTACTCTAATTATTAGGACACAAGGGAAGGTATTTTCACTGATTTATGCATTCACTTCAATCTGTAATAAGATGACATCTCTGTATTAACAAATTATATATATTTTAATAAAATCTATTTATTACAATGTTAAAATAAATATCGGTGTATGTTAATTGTGCTCTCCTGTAAGCCCCACTGGTTGGGCTAGTCAATTTTGTAATAAAACGAGATTATTTCAATGTAAGAATGTGTGTAGTAACGTAGCTAATATTTTCTAGTCTTCGTTATGCTCTCACTGTTGATCTTCGCTTTTGTAATAAAACCATACTATAATTGTAATTGTATAGTGTTCTGGTATAATATTACCCAGAATAATTTTTATGGTGTGTATGTGTAGTAGTGACGTTCCGCTCTGGGAATCGTCGATTTGGTAAAGTTCCTGGTCTTTGTTATTATCAAATGAACTCAGTGTATTTTGCTGTGGTAGCAATTTAAAATAAAATATAAATTTAAAATTTATATTTATAAAAAAAATAATTTCGGAAAAAATATTTTCGGTGTATTTATGTGCTTAATATTTAGGAATAAATCGAGGTTGTGGATTGTAATTATAATTATAATGGTATGGTGTTTATTTTGGTAATAAATTTCTGTTCTGTAAATTTGTTAAAAAGACAATCCAATTAACTTCAAGTTAGGCGAAAACGGCTCTCTTCTTCTTACTCTTGAAATGTTGTAGTTTCGCATATACTGCCTTTAAAGATTATCTAGTTTTCTTGGTTAATTAATGATTACGTCCTTTTATAAGAGAAATCAACTTCAATTTACCAAAAAACAAACAAAAACGTTTATTAAACACAATAATAAAGTTGGTCGATTAATTAATCGAGGTTACAATGCCGTATCGACTCGCTCAGGGTCGGTCGATATTAGAAGTTTTACAGTTGTATTATAAAAACAGGTTCTTTGAACGGCTATTAATATAAAAAGCCAGAGAAGGTCAGGGACATGAAAGTATAACACTTACAATTCAAAAAATGTCTTAAATTTAAACAATATATTGGTAGTTATTAATAATAAAAGTTTATATATAATTTTATTCGAACCAGAAAGCAGTCTAGTCGTGTCTTATTGCGGTGACGATACTGGATCAAAATGGCCGCCTGACGCATGCGCGTTGATAGCTTCTAATGTTGACAGAGTACTTGTTGAAATGATATGTCCTTTCTTCGGTTAAATGTTCTTCGCAATTGTATATGATCTTCTGGGGTATAGTTTATTGTCACTGGTGTATCATGGAATAGTTCACTTGTGTAAAAATGTTGTTAAATGGGTATATCTACTGGTGTTTATGCGTGTCAGTTAACCTCGAATTTTCACTTGGTGTTTGGTGCGATTTCAGTGTTATTTCATTTAATTAGTTATATGTGATTTCGTTTATAGGTGTTATGTAGTTCATGGGTCAACTTCACCACTTCACTTTAATTAAAATAGTTAAAAAATTTAATTTTACATAAAATGATTCCGTACTCTGTTATAACGTAACAGCCATTACAGGTTGGCTCTATCAAATATTCACATGAAGTGCTCTCTTCGAGGTATACTAATGAACTGTCTGTATTTCCTTCGTCTCATGAAAATCTTAGCCTATATAATATATCTCATACATTGTTTCAAATTGCCATAACTTCCGACACACTTTAATTTCGTGCACTATGCTTAGAATGTAATTTCGTTATTATTTAACTGTTTGAAATATTAAATACATATTCGTTTTCACTATTCTATTCTACTTATTTTGATTGTAATTAAGTTAGTATTACAAAGTTTTATCTGAAAATTATAATTCTTATAATTTTTGGGAGGTAGGCCTAAAATTATACTTCTTGTCTTCTAAGTAAATAATAGCCATTTTCCCTAATATAATTATTATTCTATTAAATCTGAAATTGATATAATTATCAATTCTCACTTATTTTATTGCAATTTAGTATATTAATGATGGTTTTTTAATACAATTCATTTGTATATGACTCCCCCTAGGATAGTGTCAGTGAATCTATTTCAGTTTTAATGTTATTTTATTAGACAATTAAATAATTTTACTCATATAATGACCATATCTTTAGAAAGCCTTATTTACATAGTATTTAATCTGTTGAGTTTATCTTGCCTAAATATTGTCATTTTATCTGGTTTATAAGACTAGGTTTGTTAATTATTCTGCAGTTTTAATTCATTCTTTGGCCTAGATCTGATGTGTGGCTTATTTCCAAATGTTTTATTAATGTAGTTATTTTATATCCTTCTCTGACTGGTATAACAGTAATTATTGATTATATAACTAACATATAATATAACATCTCTCTATTTCAAAACTGGTGTTCTGAATAACATTGTTTTGTATATTACCTAATAACATAAATAAAAAATATTCTATAACATTGGAATGGTATCTAATTTTAGATATGTCATTCCTAAATTAAAATGAACAATAAAATAACAAATTATAACACTAACATTTCTTATGGATAATTCTTACTTATCTAATTACTATATGTAATAGGGATCTGACATCCTGGTTACATATAATGGTTATCATCTTTTACTACTCAACATTAACAATTTGTTTTGTAATTCCCCATTTTACAGGATTTATGCCCTCTCTTTAAGTATAACCCTGGCTATCTAAGTTATATTCCATTCTATGGAATGTTCATACAGCTTTAGTAGCTTTTTATTAGTAACATTACTATTTCATTATCAAAGTAGACACTGTTCATAAAACTTAAAGTTTATTACTTTGTACTGTAACTCATGCACCTTTTTAAAGTTTATTAGTTATAATTTGATCACTTACACTTGTCTATGGTGAATTATCAATATATTTACTAGTCTTTTTCTAGTTTTTAACATGAAATATTCAACCATGGGGGAACTGTGAAGATTTGTTTATACAAACTAAACAATAACTTTTTGAATGCACTAATATTTAATACTACTAACACTTTTAGTTTTTTGTCAGTTTTACAGTGATATGGTTTTTTAGGGTGTTATAATTTCTCTTTGGACATTCATTGATTTTGGGGTTTTTTGGGGGTTCTTTCCCTATGGGGTTTTTGTTTTATAGGGGTCGTCTTAATTATTCTTCTTTCTTCTTTGAGTTTGGTTATTCTTCCTTCTTCTGTAGTTTTGGATTATCCTTCTTTCTTCTTTCTTCTGTAGTTTTAGTTTTGGGTTACTCTTCCTTCTTCTTTCTTCAGTAGATTTGATTATTCTTCTTTCTTCTTTCTTCAGTAGTAGTAGTTTTAATTAGTTCTTCTTTCTTCTCTGGTTTTAATTAGTCTTCTTTCTTCTTTAGTTTTAATTATTCTTCTTTCTTCTGTCTTCAGTAGCTTTGATTGTTCTTCTTTCTTCTTTCTTCTGTAGTAGTAGTTTTAATTAGTCTTCCTTCTTCTATCTTCAGTTGCTTTGATTGTTCTTCTTTCTTCCTTCTTCTGTAGTAGTAGTTTTAATTAGTCTTCTTTCTCCTATCTTCAGTTGCTTTGATTCTTTCTTCTTTAGTTTTGGATTGTTCTTCTTTCTTCTTCAGCTTTGGTTTGTTCTTCTTTCTTCTTTAGTTTTGGTTTGTTCTTCTTTCTTCTTTAGTTTTGATTGTTCTTCTTTCTTCCTTCTTCTGTAGTAGTAGTTTTAATTAGTTCTTCTTTCTTCTCTAGTTTTAATTAGTCTTCTTTCTTCTTTGGTTTTAATTATTCTTCTTTCTTCTGTCTTCAGTAGTTTTTCGCTGTGCATGCCTTTGTTTCTTCTAGTCTGGTTTCCTTGACGGGGTATATTAATTGCCTGCTTCTATCTTACCTGGGTAATTTTGTTATTATCATTTTAGTCTTCTGGGTTTTTAAATTTGTATTATATTATATTATTTGCAGAAATTTTCTTTATTCAAACTTTCTTGTCAATATATTAATAAATAGTGCATTTTAATTGATTCTCATCTGGATATTCCATATATTAGAGCTTTATTAATGATCATTGAGTAATGTATTTGTGTGGATTATCTGTCACGCTACAGATAGCTCTCTTCCAGAAGTGATTAGTTCAGATCATACTTAGTTTGTCTGAAGTAATTGCTTATGACATTATATTATAAATTATATTTCTTTACTCTAGCCAATTTCTGACGCTAGCCAATTATACAGGCTGCCTACGTTGTAACAAACTGAAAATCAACACAACACATAGAACAATAATATGTACTCTAATTATTAGGACACAAGGGAAGGTATTTTCACTGATTTATGCATTCACTTCAATCTGTAATAAGATGACATCTCTTTATTAACAAATTATATATATTGTAATAAAATCTATTTATTACAATGTTAAAATAAATATCGGTGTATGTTAATTGTGCTCTCCTGTAAGCCCCACTGGTTGGGCTAGTCGATTTTGTAATAAAACGAGATTATTTCAATGTAAGAATGTGTGTAGTAACGTAGCTAATATTTTCTAGTCTTCGTTATGCTCTCACTGTTGATCTTCGCTTTTGTAATAAAACCATACTATAATTGTAATTGTATAGTGTTCTGGTATAATATTACCCAGAATAATTTTTATGGTGTGTATGTGTAGTAGTGACGTTCCGCTCTGGGAATCGTCGATTTGGTAAAGTTCCTGGTCTTTGTTATTATCAAATGAACTCAGTGTATTTTGCTGTGGTAGCAATTTGAAATAAAATATAAATTTAAAATTTATATTTATAAAAAAATTAATTTCGGAAAAAATATTTTCGGTGTATTTATGTGCTTAATATTTAGGAATAAATCGAGGTTGTGGATTGTAATTATAATTATAATGGTATGGTGTTTATTTTGGTAATAAATTTCTGTTCTGTAAATTTGTTAAAAAGACAATCCAATTAACTTCAAGTTAGGCGAAAACGGCTCTCTTCTTCTTACTCTTGAAATGTTGTAGTTTCGCATATACTGCCTTTAAAGATTATCTAGTTTTCTTGGTTAATTAATGATTACGTCCTTTTATAAGAGAAATCAACTTCAATTTACCAAAAAACAAACAAAAACGTTTATTAAACACAATAATAAAGTTGGTCGATTAATTAATCGAGGTTACAATGCCGTATCGACTCGCTCAGGGTCGGTCGATATTAGAAGTTTTACAGTTGTATTATAAAAACAGGTTCTTTGAACGGCTATTAATATAAAAAGCCAGAGAAGGTCAGGGACATGAAAGTATAACACTTACAATTCAAAAAATGTCTTAAATTTAAACAATATATTGGTAGTTATTAATAATAAAAGTTTATATATAATTTTATTCGAACCAGAAAGCAGTCTAGTCGTGTCTTATTGCGGTGACGATACTGGATCAAAATGGCCGCCTGACGCATGCGCGTTGATAGCTTCTAATGTTGACAGAGTACTTGTTGAAATGATATGTCCTTTCTTCGGTTAAATGTTCTTCGCAATTGTATATGATCTTCTGGGGTATAGTTTATTGTCACTGGTGTATCATGGAATAGTTCACTTGTGTAAAAATGTTGTTAAATGGGTATATCTACTGGTGTTTATGCGTGTCAGTTAACCTCGAATTTTCACTTGGTGTTTGGTGCGATTTCAGTGTTATTTCACTTAATTAGTTATATGTGATTTCGTTTATAGGTGTTATGTAGTTCATGGGTCAACTTCACCACTTCACTTTAATTAAAATAGTTAAAAAATTTAATTTTACATAAAATGATTCCGTACTCTGTTATAACGTAACAGCCATTACAGGTTGGTTCTATCAAATATTCACATGAAGTGCTCTCTTCGAGGTATACTAATGAACTGTCTGTATTTCCTTCGTCTCATGAAAATCTTAGCCTATATAATATATCTCATACATTGTTTCAAATTGCCATAACTTCCGACACACTTTAATTTCGTGCACTATGCTTAGAATGTAATTTCGTTATTATTTAACTGTTTGAAATATTAAATACATATTCGTTTTCACTATTCTATTCTACTTATTTTGATAGTAATTAAGTTAGTATTACAAAGTTTTATCTGAAAATTATAATTCTTATAATTTTTGGGAGGTAGGCCTAAAATTATACTTCTTGTCTTCTAAGTAAATAATAGCCATTTTCCCCAATATAATTATTATTCTATTAAATCTGAAATTGATATAATTATCAATTCTCACTTATTTTATTGCAATTTAGTATATTAATGATGGTTTTTTAATACAATTCATTTGTATATGACTCCCCCTAGGATAGTGTCAGTGAATCTATTTCAGTTTTAATGTTATTTTATTAGACAATTAAATAATTTTACTCATATAATGACCATATCTTTAGAAAGCCTTATTTACATAGTATTTAATCTGTTGAGTTTATCTTGCCTAAATATTGTCATTTTATCTGGTTTATAAGACTAGGTTTGTTAATTATTCTGCAGTTTAAATTCATTCTTTGGCCTAGATCTGATGTGTGGCTAATTTCCAAATGTTTATTAATGTAGTTATTTTATATCCTTCTCTGACTGGTATAACAGTAATTATTGATTATATAACTAACATATAATATAACATCTCTCTATTTCAAAACTGGTGTTCTGAATAACATTGTTTTGTATATTACCTAATAACATAAATAAAAAATATTCTATAACATTGGAATGGTATCTAATTTTAGATATGTCATTCCTAAATTAAAATGAACAATAAAATAACAAATTATAACACTAACATTTCTTATGGATAATTCTTACTTATCTAATTACTATATGTAATAGGGATCTGACATCCTGGTTACATATAATGGTTATCATCTTTTACTACTCAACATTAACAATTTGTTTTGTAATTCCCCATTTTACAGGATTTATGCCCTCTCTTTAAGTATAACCCTGGCTATCTAAGTTATATTCCATTCTATGGAATGTTCATACAGCTTTAGTAGCTTTTTATTAGTAACATTACTATTTCATTATCAAAGTAGACACTGTTCATAAAACTTAAAGTTTATTACTTTGTACTGTAACTCATGCACCTTTTTAAAGTTTATTAGTTATAATTTGATCACTTACACTTGTCTATGGTGAATTATCAATATATTTACTAGTCTTTTTCTAGTTTTTAACATGAAATATTCAACCATGGGGGAACTGTGAAGATTTGTTTATACAAACTAAACAATAACTTTTTGAATGCACTAATATTTAATACTACTAACACTTTTAGTTTTTTGTCAGTTTTACAGTGATATGGTTTTTTAGGGTGTTATAATTTCTCTTTGGACATTCATTGATTTTGGGGTTTTTTGGGGGTTCTTTCCCTATGGGGTTTTTGTTTTATAGGGGTCGTCTTAATTATTCTTCTTTCTTCTTTGAGTTTGGTTATTCTTCCTTCTTCTGTAGTTTTGGATTATCCTTCTTTCTTCTTTCTTCTGTAGTTTTAGTTTTGGGTTACTCTTCCTTCTTCTTTCTTCAGTAGATTTGATTATTCTTCTTTCTTCTTTCTTCAGTAGTAGTAGTTTTAATTAGTTCTTCTTTCTTCTCTGGTTTTAATTAGTCTTCTTTCTTCTTTAGTTTTAATTATTCTTCTTTCTTCTGTCTTCAGTAGCTTTGATTGTTCTTCTTTCTTCTTTCTTCTGTAGTAGTAGTTTTAATTAGTCTTCCTTCTTCTATCTTCAGTTGCTTTGATTGTTCTTCTTTCTTCCTTCTTCTGTAGTAGTAGTTTTAATTAGTCTTCTTTCTTCTATCTTCAGTTGCTTTGATTCTTTCTTCTTTAGTTTTGGATTGTTCTTCTTTCTTCTTCAGCTTTGGTTTGTTCTTCTTTCTTCTTTAGTTTTGGTTTGTTCTTCTTTCTTCTTTAGTTTTGATTGTTCTTCTTTCTTCCTTCTTCTGTAGTAGTAGTTTTAATTAGTTCTTCTTTCTTCTCTAGTTTTAATTAGTCTTCTTTCTTCTTTGGTTTTAATTATTCTTCTTTCTTCTGTCTTCAGTAGTTTTTCGCTGTGCATGCCTTTGTTTCTTCTAGTCTGGTTTCCTTGACGGGGTATATTAATTGCCTGCTTCTATCTTACCTGGGTAATTTTGTTATTATCATTTTAGTCTTCTGGGTTTTTAAATTTGTATTATATTATATTATTTGCAGAAATTTTCTTTATTCAAACTTTCTTGTCAATATATTATTAAATAGTGCATTTTAATTGATTCTCATCTGGATATTCCATATATTAGAGCTTTATTAATGATCATTGAGTAATGTATTTGTGTGGATTATCTGTCACGCTACAGATAGCTCTCTTCCAGAAGTGATTAGTTCAGATCATACTTAGTTTGTCTGAAGTAATTGCTTATGACATTATATTATAAATTATATTTCTTTACTCTAGCCAATTTCTGACGCTAGCCAATTATACAGGCTGCCTACGTTGTAACAAACTGAAAATCAACACAACACATAGAACAATAATATGTACTCTAATTATTAGGACACAAGGGAAGGTATTTTCACTGATTTATGCATTCACTTCAATCTGTAATAAGATGACATCTCTTTATTAACAAATTATATATATTGTAATAAAATCTATTTATTACAATGTTAAAATAAATATCGGTGTATGTTAATTGTGCTCTCCTGTAAGCCCCACTGGTTGGGCTAGTCGATTTTGTAATAAAACGAGATTATTTCAATGTAAGAATGTGTGTAGTAACGTAGCTAATATTTTCTAGTCTTCGTTATGCTCTCACTGTTGATCTTCGCTTTTGTAATAAAACCATACTATAATTGTAATTGTATAGTGTTCTGGTATAATATTACCCAGAATAATTTTTATGGTGTGTATGTGTAGTAGTGACGTTCCGCTCTGGGAATCGTCGATTTGGTAAAGTTCCTGGTCTTTGTTATTATCAAATGAACTCAGTGTATTTTGCTGTGGTAGCAATTTGAAATAAAATATAAATTTAAAATTTATATTTATAAAAAAAATAATTTCGGAAAAAATATTTTCGGTGTATTTATGTGCTTAATATTTAGGAATAAATCGAGGTTGTGGATTGTAATTATAATTATAATGGTATGGTGTTTATTTTGGTAATAAATTTCTGTTCTGTAAATTTGTTAAAAAGACAATCCAATTAACTTCAAGTTAGGCGAAAACGGCTCTCTTCTTCTTACTCTTGAAATGTTGTAGTTTCGCATATACTGCCTTTAAAGATTATCTAGTTTTCTTGGTTAATTAATGATTACGTCCTTTTATAAGAGAAATCAACTTCAATTTACCAAAAAACAAACAAAAACGTTTATTAAACACAATAATAAAGTTGGTCGATTAATTAATCGAGGTTACAATGCCGTATCGACTCGCTCAGGGTCGGTCGATATTAGAAGTTTTACAGTTGTATTATAAAAACAGGTTCTTTGAACGGCTATTAATATAAAAAGCCAGAGAAGGTCAGGGACATGAAAGTATAACACTTACAATTCAAAAAATGTCTTAAATTTAAACAATATATTGGTAGTTATTAATAATAAAAGTTTATATATAATTTTATTCGAACCAGAAAGCAGTCTAGTCGTGTCTTATTGCGGTGACGATACTGGATCAAAATGGCCGCCTGACGCATGCGCGTTGATAGCTTCTAATGTTGACAGAGTACTTGTTGAAATGATATGTCCTTTCTTCGGTTAAATGTTCTTCGCAATTGTATATGATCTTCTGGGGTATAGTTTATTGTCACTGGTGTATCATGGAATAGTTCACTTGTGTAAAAATGTTGTTAAATGGGTATATCTACTGGTGTTTATGCGTGTCAGTTAACCTCGAATTTTCACTTGGTGTTTGGTGCGATTTCAGTGTTATTTCATTTAATTAGTTATATGTGATTTCGTTTATAGGTGTTATGTAGTTCATGGGTCAACTTCACCACTTCACTTTAATTAAAATAGTTAAAAAATTTAATTTTACATAAAATGATTCCGTACTCTGTTATAACGTAACAGCCATTACAGGTTGGTTCTATCAAATATTCACATGAAGTGCTCTCTTCGAGGTATACTAATGAACTGTCTGTATTTCCTTCGTCTCATGAAAATCTTAGCCTATATAATATATCTCATACATTGTTTCAAATTGCCATAACTTCCGACACACTTTAATTTCGTGCACTATGCTTAGAATGTAATTTCGTTATTATTTAACTGTTTGAAATATTAAATACATATTCGTTTTCACTATTCTATTCTACTTATTTTGATAGTAATTAAGTTAGTATTACAAAGTTTTATCTGAAAATTATAATTCTTATAATTTTTGGGAGGTAGGCCTAAAATTATACTTCTTGTCTTCTAAGTAAATAATAGCCATTTTCCCCAATATAATTATTATTCTATTAAATCTGAAATTGATATAATTATCAATTCTCACTTATTTTATTGCAATTTAGTATATTAATGATGGTTTTTTAATACAATTCATTTGTATATGACTCCCCCTAGGATAGTGTCAGTGAATCTATTTCAGTTTTAATGTTATTTTATTAGACAATTAAATAATTTTACTCATATAATGACCATATCTTTAGAAAGCCTTATTTACATAGTATTTAATCTGTTGAGTTTATCTTGCCTAAATATTGTCATTTTATCTGGTTTATAAGACTAGGTTTGTTAATTATTCTGCAGTTTAAATTCATTCTTTGGCCTAGATCTGATGTGTGGCTAATTTCCAAATGTTTATTAATGTAGTTATTTTATATCCTTCTCTGACTGGTATAACAGTAATTATTGATTATATAACTAACATATAATATAACATCTCTCTATTTCAAAACTGGTGTTCTGAATAACATTGTTTTGTATATTACCTAATAACATAAATAAAAAATATTCTATAACATTGGAATGGTATCTAATTTTAGATATGTCATTCCTAAATTAAAATGAACAATAAAATAACAAATTATAACACTAACATTTCTTATGGATAATTCTTACTTATCTAATTACTATATGTAATAGGGATCTGACATCCTGGTTACATATAATGGTTATCATCTTTTACTACTCAACATTAACAATTTGTTTTGTAATTCCCCATTTTACAGGATTTATGCCCTCTCTTTAAGTATAACCCTGGCTATCTAAGTTATATTCCATTCTATGGAATGTTCATACAGCTTTAGTAGCTTTTTATTAGTAACATTACTATTTCATTATCAAAGTAGACACTGTTCATAAAACTTAAAGTTTATTACTTTGTACTGTAACTCATGCACCTTTTTAAAGTTTATTAGTTATAATTTGATCACTTACACTTGTCTATGGTGAATTATCAATATATTTACTAGTCTTTTTCTAGTTTTTAACATGAAATATTCAACCATGGGGGAACTGTGAAGATTTGTTTATACAAACTAAACAATAACTTTTTGAATGCACTAATATTTAATACTACTAACACTTTTAGTTTTTTGTCAGTTTTACAGTGATATGGTTTTTTAGGGTGTTATACTTTCTCTTTGGACATTCATTGATTTTGGGGTTTTTTGGGGGTTCTTTCCCTATGGGGTTTTTGTTTTATATGGGTCGTCTTAATTATTCTTCTTTCTTCTTTGAGTTTGGTTATTCTTCCTTCTTCTGTAGTTTTGGATTATCCTTCTTTCTTCTTTCTTCTGTAGTTTTAGTTTTGGGTTATTCTTCCTTCTTCTTTCTTCAGTAGATTTGATTATTCTTCTTTCTTATTTCTTCAGTAGTAGTAGTTTTATTTAGTTCTTCTTTCTTCTCTAGTTTTAATTATTCTTCCTTCTTCTCTCTTCAGTAGTAGCAGTTTTAATTAGTTCTTCTTTCTTCTCTGGTTTTAATTAGTCTTCTTTCTTCTTTAGTTTTAATTATTCTTCTTTCTTCTGTCTTCAGTAGCTTTGATTGTTCTTCTTTCTTCTTTCTTCTGTAATAGTAGTTTTAATTAGTCTTCCTTCTTCTATCTTCAGTTGCTTTGATTGTTCTTCTTTCTTCCTTCTTCTGTAGTAGTAGTTTTAATTAGTCTTCTTTCTTCTCTAGTTTTAATTAGTCTTCTTTCATCTTTGGTTTTAATTATTCTTCTTTCTTCTGTCTTCAGTAGCTTTGATTGTTCTTCTTTCTTCCTTCTTCTGTAGTAGTAATTTTAATTAGTTCTTCTTTCTTCTCTAGTTTTAATTAGTCTTCTTTCTTGTTTCTTCAGTAGTAGTAGTTTTGGTTATTCTTCTTTCTTCTTTCTTCTCTCTTCCGTAGATTTGATTTTTCTTCTTTCTTCTTTAGTTTTAGATTTGGGTTATTCTTCCTTCTTCTTTCTTCAGTAGTGGTAGTTTTGGTTTATTCTTCTTTCTTCTTTATTCTCTCTTCAGTAGATTTAGTTTTGATTATTCTTCTTTCTTCCTTCTTCAGTAGTAATAGATTTGGTTGTTCTTCTTTCTTCAGTGGTGTTGGCTATTCTTCTTTCTTCCTTCTTCAGTAGATTTGATTATTCTTCTTTCTTCTTTCTTCAGTAGTAGTTTTAATTAGTTCTTCTTTCTTCTCTAGTTTTAATTAGTCTTCTTTCTTCTTTGGTTTTAATTATTCTTCTTTCTTCTGTCTTCAGTAGCTTTGATTGTTCTTCTTTCTTCCTTCTTCTGTAGTAGTATTTTTAATTAGTCTTCTTTCTTCTATCTTCAGTTGCTTTGATTCTTTCTTCTTTCTTCTTTCTTCTTTAGTTTTGGATTGTTCTTCTTTCTTCTTTAGCTTTGGTTTGTTCTTCTTTCTTCTTTAGTTTTGGTTTGTTCTTCTTTCTTCTTTAGTTTTGATTGTTCTTCTTTCTTCCTTCTTCTGTAGTAATAGTTTTAATTAGTTCTTCTTTCTTCTCTAGTTTTAATTAGTCTTCTTTCTTCTGTCTTCAGTAGTTTTTCGCTGTGCATGCCTTTGTTTCTTCTAGTCTGGTTTCCTTGACGGGGTATATTAATTGCCTGCTTCTATCTTACCTGGGTAATTTTGTTATTATCATTTTAGTCTTCTGGGTTTTGAAATTTGTATTATATTATATTATTTGCAGATATTTTCTTTATTCAACCTTTCTTGTGAATATATTATTAAATAGTGCATTTTAATTGATTCTCATCTGGATATTCCATATATTAGAGCTTTATTAATGATCATTGAGTAATGTATTTGTGTGGATTATCTGTCACGCTACAATATAGATCCCATTACATAAAAATTTTCTCATATTGAAATAGCTAAAAGGGGTTTTCTGTCAAACAAGGGATCAAATTGATCATGTAATTTACCTCGGATCCGAGTCTCTTTAAATCTAGTAAAGACGTCTGAATTTTACTTTGCTTCTCAAGAAGCTTGCATGATTACATGAACACCATTTGAAGAATGGTATTATTTAGTTAAGGGATTAAGACTTATATCTCAAAATTAATGTTACAACGTATGATTATAGAAATTACTGTTTACATTTCTTTTGTTTTACTTAATGCTTAGAGAAGATTATTGTCTTTTGAAAAATCTCTGGCATGTATGAAGAGTTATATTTTAAATGTACATAATTCTCGGTAGGCAAGCCACCGAGTCACCTCTTATATACGCTTTTGCTGTCCGTGTCCTGGGGCGTGAATCTTCGAAACTCTGGTAGTCGGAGTATTCATCTGGGTCGTGTTTCCGGTGAAAGTCGTCTAGGTGTATTAATGACGAGATAGATGTTATGCTGCGTGACCTCGGGCTAATCCTCGGCGGTTCTGGTAAGTGTTGCTTCGGTGGTAGTTGTCCGTATCTGCAGTTGTGCACGTCACATCTTTACTGGCAGCGTAGTACTGGAGTTTGCATCTTCTTCTTTTACATTACTATCTGAATTACATCACTCGAACAATATTCGAGTGTTCGTCTTTTAATTAACTTGAGACATCACCTTATATACGAGTTCTTTTTTTTTACATCACCACATTTCTTTAACAAATTCCTCACTACATCTTATATATAAATATAACTAGCTCTCCACGTTTTTGTGATAGCTAACACTCATTTAAAAATTTAAAACAAACATTTTTGAAGAGCCCTCGCTTGGAGGTGTTTACAGTCTTAACTCCGCATCGTAACTCTTGCACTGCTACAACAGGTAGATTGCAAAGACGCGGAGTGAGTACTCCGCCATAATATAGTTCCAACTCTTTATTAATAATTCATTCTTATAGTAAGACAAAACGAATTATCTAGACTTATTTAGTTTACAGGGATTATTATTACTACTACTTGTGACTTCAAATTATTAATTATTTACATTACGATTTTCAGATATTTCTAAGTTACAGTCGGTTCGCTATGCACGTTGTGTCCGGAATCGGCAGGTCAACGCATGATAATTTACTAAAGGGTTAACTGTATTATTCTTAACTTTTTACATTCTGATTTTTAATTACTTATTTAGTTAGATTTTCTTAATTTAATTCTCATAACTATTCTGAGTTAGTTCAGGGGTATTTTGTTTAATCGTGCGATTTAAAATACTTATTTGCTTTCCATTTTTTTTTTAATATTTTTATTATTAAATTTTTTTATTACCATTTAAATCGTCACAATATGTGACTTTATCTATTCTCAAGACTGGGAAAAGGAAATATATTTTAAAATGTGTAACGTGTAAAATATTAGAAATAGGCAGTATGGCTCTATGCAAAGTTCTCTTTAAAATCATGGCTTTCTTCACGTAGGTGTGATACCTCATTGCTATTATAAACACTTTCCGGGCCATCGGGGCGTGGCCAAATGTTAAATGTTGCAAACGTTTCAACCACTTCATTAGTAGGCATCTGTAGTGCTGTAATGACTGAAAGTACTAACAACGGTCTCCGTCAATAAAACTACAGTACTGTGGCTAAAGCTACCAATTTAAAATGGCCACCAATGCAATGGTTGAAACGTTTGTGATTTGTCGGCCGTGAAATCTTTACGCAAAAATTGCAATATCTCGTTGTTTTAATTTTGAAGTCAGCAAAATAACAAAAATCACCGATTGTTCTTGAGTAAAAAACAAATCGTTTTCCTACTGTTACAAGGATTGCACGGACCGTCGCGGCGTCGTCTTTAAACATTGGATTAAAATAACAGAACACCGGAGAATCCGTTAGTCACAGTTTCAACAAGAAGGGCACACGTGTGCAAAAATTCATCAAGTTTACGAGTATCTAACGAACACTGATTTAACAAACAAGTATCATCTGACTGTCTATGATGCAACAAAAATACAAGCCAGGAGTCACAGAAGTGCGCACACAGTAATTCAGAATTCGTAAAAACGTCTTATCTCTTCGACTCGCAATACGTCACTCACCATTGAAAATAGCCGACCGCGTCTATGAGAGACACCGCTATTTTATTCGTCCTGTGTAACGTAGTCCTCACGGTCTGACAAGATTGTCCGTGAGACGAAGGGAAACGTCTATAATGTACGAAATTACGTTCTCAACCGATACTGTAAACATCGCTACCAAACTTATGACGTACATGCCACACAAGTTGTCTGTCTTCCGATAGACCTGTAAGAATGCTTATGTTTATATAAAATGATTCCTTATTTTGACCGAAAGCAATATGCCTGTATAGTATTATTGAGAAGTATCTTCCCGAAACACTCTACGTATATGTCTGTGTATTCCTTTCATATTGTAACGAGAAGCCTCTTGAACAACCGAGCGCGTCCTTGCATCCGTCCCCCCCCCCCTAGTCGGTCAATGACCCTCACAAGTAGGTTCCAGTATATTCAAGAACACTTGAGATACGCAATAAGCTTTCGTGAAATGAGGATGGAAAATCTCTAATAGGCGTGCGCTACCTATAAAAAGCCATAGCAGCCGGCTTGTCAGCTGTGTTCAGCGATTACTTTAGCGCGGATCGAGTGTTTGTCGAAGTGAAGTGTTGTTGTGTTATAATTAGGGATGAATTCTTTATAGTTGACATTATTATTGCGTGTGGACAAATTTTACTTGAATTGTTGTAAGAGACTATTTTGTTGATTATTAATTGTGATAAATTAAAGCTGGTGATTAGTGACTTCATTGGTGTCTTGTATTTTGTTTTCCACTGTACCATACGACAATCAAGGAGACCGTCGTAACAGTATCCTGGATATATTAATATTTTTATTACATTTTTTTGCTTCCTACCGTTTGTATGAGTTATTTTAATTCCTAACGTTGATGCCAGCTGTCTAGTCATAACAGAGGAGCAGTTAGGAAATGTTTCTGTATGTATTTGGCATAAAACGTTTGAATTCCCCTGCGTATTATATCAAGTAAATATATTTTCTACTTTAAAAAACTCATAAAGTAGACGAGACGCTGCCGTTTTAATCGTTTCTGTTATGTTTATGTTTAATTAAGTTTGTCTTTTGTTGTTATTGTAGACTATTCAATTTTATCGCTGTCCTCAAGAAAATATTACTTCGAACAGTTCTCGTCTTCTGTTTATAAGAAATAAGCTTAGTCCTACATGGAAACTTATCCTTTAAGTTTAAGCCGCGTATATACTTAAAAGACGCATCCAGTGTAACATTACTAATAGCAGTAATAATACGAAGTGAATAGAAAATAAGATTAAGAAGACCAAATCCTGTAGAGTATTACTTCAAACAACATGAGAGCAGTTTACAGTTGTAGGGAAGACTTGCTTCGTCAATGTTACCTGCACGTTGGATTTAATACATCTTACTAACACAATACACTATAAAATTTTACCAAACTATACAATTTTACACTAAACTGTACAAGTTTACCAATATGGTAAACAGTACACCATCATGTATTCTGTCGCAGTTAAGAATTTCTTTCAGCAGTAAAAAGAAACAACGTAAATAAAAAGTTATTTTATATTACAATGACTCATTACTGCAATTATTATTATTATTTTTAGGCTATTATTATAATTATTATTATTATTAATATTATACAAAGTTTAATTAAGAAAGTTGTGTTAGTGGTTATAATCACAAACAGAATTATCTCTGTTGCACACCACTATAGAAACATTATTCCGATTAGCGCTTTCAATCTTCTCAGCTCATCGTCAAACCGGAAAAAATAACAACAGAATAAAACAAACTCTTCATACCCCCACCCGCCCCACTGTCCACACATATTTTCCTAGAATGTACTGTTACGGAATGTGCTAGAAGTAAATAATACAGTTGAAAGAAAGCTTAGGGAGGACTTAGAAATATTGAAAGAAAGAGAGAAAGGGTTAGACAGTTTAATGAATACTAAAACAAAATCTGATAATGAACAAATATTTTATAATGTAATTAAGAAGTGAAAGGTAGAGGACGGATAGATAACATTAAGAATTAAGTTGCATATATGGGTGTTTTTGAAATAAGGGTGAGTGACCGCGCCCATAGGCGGTGTTACAACGTTAAGTTTTTAAAAGAACACACACACACACAGCACACATACACAAGGAATGTGCTAGAAAAATATGTAACTGTACAGACGAAGGTAACAGGGCTCGGAAGTTGGGAAGGGACGTTTGACTTATAGCTTGTTTGCGGGTGTGTGTGTGGACAGTGGGGCGGGTGGGGGTGTGAAGAGTTTGTTTTATTCTGCTGTTGTTATTTCCGAACTGAGGATGAGGTGAGAAGCTTGAAAGCGCTAATCGGAATAATTTTGCTATGTGGTGTGCAACATTGATAAAATGTGTTTATTATTATTATTGTTATCTTTATTATTATTATTGTTGTTGTTGTTATTATTGTTGTTGTTGTTGTTATTATTATTATTATTATTATTATTATTATTATTATTATTATTATTATTATTATTATTATTACTGCTTAGTTTAAGCAGGTTAAGCAGGTGTAGTAATATCGTCACTCATAGAAACTGTATCAGTAAATTACGATTTGTTTTAGCTTCACGCGTAGATTGTGTTTTTGACACGATTGTTTACGTCAGTAGTTAATCAAAGACCTATATTGACAACAGACTGACGATGACACGACGGAGCACTGTTTTGAAATTCATAATTTACGATTAATATACCGTATCATTCGTCCAATTCAGAGGCTGTCCATTGCTTCTTTGAGCCATCCATGTTTTTCCAGTGGATAGGTGTCTAACCTTCCCTACTAATGGAAAAGGCAAGAGATAGCCAATCAAACACGAAGAAAAGCATTGGACGGCCAAGGCCAAGAAAGAGTTGGAGTGACAGCATGTAGGGCCGTTGTTATAGAAGAGTACAAGAAGAAGAAGAAGAAGAAGAAGAAGAAGAAGAAGAAGAAGAAGAAGAAGAAGAAGAAGAAGAAGAAGAAGAAGAAGAAGAAGAAGAAGAAGAAGAAGAAGAAGAAGAAGAAGAAGAAGTTGGTGGTGGTGGTGGTGCTGCTGCTGCTGCTGCTGCTGATGAAGATGATGATGATGATGATGATGATGATGATGATGATGTTTATCCATTTCATCATCAATCATGTGAAATTCGGAACAATAATGTGTAACAACATAAGCAGGTGGATATTAGTTTTGGTTAGTTCCTAGTCAACGTTCATAGAAAATATACTTGTTATTACTATCGCCGGCTCAAACAAATTTATTCATACTTTCTGGAATATTTGTAAGTTTAAGTAACTTCATGCTCAATAAAGAATTCATTAATAGTGAAGAAGGTTCACGGATATACATCTGGCAACACTAAAGAAGACTTGACAAGTTACAGACTTGAACAAATTAAAAACAAAAACAAAAATTATACAGTAAGGAGTACTTAGAACAGTTGTCCAGTTTCAACCAATTCTATAGAAATATATTTATTTTCAAACGAGTAATGATGCATCATCTTTGAAAGTTTTTAGTATTTGTTTTAGCGACTGAATGTGTTTGAAATATTCAAATATATAAAAGATTGTGGACGGATATTGCATTTCCACACACTGAGTACTATAAGGCAATGGTCCTTGCGTTATAACGGATTAGTTATGCGTTCGACTGAAGAAACATGAGAGTTTAAGCTTCATCATTTTTAGATATTAAGAGTATATTCTCACAGTCTCTCCAGTTTAATAGAATTTACTTAAGGGAAATGCGATATTCAAGGAAAAACTGCCAGACGTGATACAGAACGTTTCTCGACAGGACGTGCCCGTTGCACACATAATCACATTGCATTTTTGCAGGATTAGTTGGTTTGTTATAAGGAATTTGGATTACGTGATAACAAATTATTTATTAATCAGTTAGTAGTCAATGTTTAAGGAAAATATACTTGGTATTACTATCACCGACTCAAACGAATTTATTCACAATTTCTGCTTCGTTTTCAGATACGTCATAAAAACAATAAATGTTATCCATAATATTATTGCCTGTTTGATTTTATGAAACAATATTAAGGCCCACTGCCATCTACAGGTTGAGATGTGGACCTCAAATATGGAGGCTCAAATAATCATGCAACTCAATGGAGAAATTGGAATATTAGGTGAGATAAAATGGCAACAATAAGGTGTTCAGGTCACCTACAAAGAACGATAGAAAAATGAATGTATAGAACAGTATACCAGGACAGACCAGGTGGTAGAAGGCAGAAAGGAAGACCAAAGAAAATGTGACAGGACAGTCTCGAGGAGGACTTCAGCAGAATACAAGTGGCGGAAGACAGAAAAGGATGTGGGAATGTTGTGAAAGAAGTCTAGACCCTACATGGGCTGTAGCGGTGAGAATGGATGCATGGTTTGAATAGTTACACTAAAAAGTAAATTTTTAATGGAGAAATATAAAGTATTATCCAACGTAATATTTTAATTTACTAAGCAATAATTAGTCTCTTTTCGTAAATCTTCGTTTTAGTAAGCATGTATTAGACATGGTTTCTCTTTTTTTAATAATATTTTCATAAAATTTGGCATCGCTGTTATATGCATGTAGAATTCAGGTCAAAACAAAAGAATGTGAAGTTAACTCTGTACTGATTTTAGTATCTTTTTTAAAATTATAACTTAAATTTTAATACTATCAGAGTGATTAAAATTAATGTTAAAATCCAATTTTGTAGTAAGTTGTAATGTTCTATTGGTAGTTATAATCCTGTGTTTGATAACACATCAGGTACACTTTGAGCGTATTTACTGTCTAAACACAAATGGAATGCAGTATTTCCCAATTAGAACTTTTCAAATTCACTTTATCAAATATCACTATTGCACCGATATAATGAAGTTTAAGTTATGTTTGTTAGTAACTTTTGAAAATTAATTATTATGAGATTACTGCATGTATATGATACAGTCGTATGGAAGATAAGCCTGTCCCTTCCGGTTTTATCGTAACCCTTCCTCTGGGACAATACACTGCCCTTCTCTCTACAGTTAACTTACACAGCAACTGAACGATAATATTGTTACGACGGTCTAGCGACCGTCGTATGGTACACTGGAAAACAAAATACAAGACACCAATTAGGTCACTAATCACCAAATTTATTTATCACAATAAAACAGTTTGTAACCAACAAGATAGACTCTCACAACAAATTAAATAAAAATTGCCTACACGCGATAAAATGTTAACTAGTATAAAACACAACTGTATTACAATTGCCCGCACAATTATAAAAAGCATAATATTTCGCCACAATATTACGAGCCGCACCCCAGTAAATCGCGACTCAAACTGAACTGAGCGTCGCTGAGTACTTGTATTTATACCCCGCCGAAAAAATAGAATATTCCATACACTACGCATCACCTCTGCACAAGGACGCAATTGATTGCGGTCGTGACACAGTGCGGGTTGCTGGCAACGGCAAAAGTCTCGCGAGCGCATGTTGAAACCACGTACACACACACACAACATTACAGCCGGATTCCTCTGGAACATTCGAGAAACACATAGATTGTTATGTAATGTCGTAACACTATATACATTGAAAATGTCAGGAAAACATATTTATGTTACATTAAAATTATTTAAACGACTGCCATTCTACATTTATTATTTAAATGATATCTCTAAATCATGTTTTAGAATCAGTTGACTTTCTGTTATCTTGTTTTTCAGTTGTTAACAAGTTTTTCTCCAAATTCTTGTTTTGAAGTTAATCTTGTGTCGCCTCGAACACAAGTACATTGAGAAGTACATTAGTTATAAACTAACACATGTGCTTTACTAGGAGTGCAAGGTTTTTGCTTATTTGCTCCTTAACATTCTTAAGAGCATACCATTCTACGTTTCCTGTTAAATACTAATTTCTGTGCCCAGAAACCTACTTTGTCAGACAGCATTCCTATTAAACCAGAAATGAAATCTCTTGTACAAAGTTTTATACAATAAAATTACTGTGAAAGAAGACTATTATTTTTTGGACATTTATGTAGAATGGACGACAATAGGCAAAGTAGATCTTCAAATATCTGTGGGAGAAGAAGTAAACATCAAGTTGTATTAAAGAAATTCAAAAGGATTTAGAAAAAAATAACACATGCAGAAGAAGCAATTGAAAGAGATGTTTTTCGGGCAAAAGTGTTCAAATGGAAGGAGTCTTGGGTAGGAGAGAGAAAAACGCAGGTTCAAAGTGGACTGAAACCAGGAAGTAAAGAGACAGTGAAAAGTTGAAAAAATATAGGAGAAAAAGAAAAGAACAAATAATAAAGAATTGAAATTGCCATGTGGCCGATAGAAAAAAAAATGACTGAGAAGCAGTTACCAACAGTTCATTATTCTTAATACTTTTTACTCTATAATCAAAGAATATGAGAAACGACTGTAAGTAACAATTTAAGTATTATATTGTTAATCGTAATCTAACATTTATTTAAAAACATAAAAAGAAAATATTGTGATTTAACATTCAGAATCAGACTGATTTTGAATTTCAGAAAAACTCTTGTGGAATCCGTCGTCTTTGGTTAATCGCTAATGTTTGTATTCAGTGACACTGCTAATACAATAGGTTTCAAATACATTTTGAAATCTATATTTCTCAGAATACTCTATCTAACAATATTTTATTTTCAATTTGATTTAGACGGTTGATTTTGTACGCCATCGTGTTTGTACAATATAGTTGTAACAGGTGGGAAACGTTTGAAATAAAAATTAATATCATGTAAATTAAAGTAGTGAAAAATGCAGACCTACACAAACGGCCACGGTGCTCTCCATAAGTTATATTTTCCGAATATATTCAAAATCTAAGTCATCGTATATGACTTAAGATTGATTCCCACGTTTCATAATATATTTACAACATTTTCTCGCCCAGCTCAGTCTGTACTTCGTATTGACGTTCGAATTGACCTCAAAGTGTATTTGGGATAAACATTTTTTTGTGAATGTAAACGTCAAATTTATTGTTTGCACTAATGTTTTCAGTAGAAACGTTTATAGTGACTTCGGCTGTAACAAAAAATACTTGATACAAAATGAATACCTGAGAGATTAAAATACCTCGTAACTGAAATTCGATTTTAATAATCTCTAAATTTTACATAAGAATTCAAGGTTATTCAGCTCTGTACTGTATGACGTATTACCAATAAGCCTGAGAAAATTGTTCCATTTGTTATATTTTTATTAATATTTAAATAAAATCATTTATTACAACACTGACCTTATAGTCGATCGTTGCGTTGTATAACATTTTATTAATATTTAAATTTAATAAATAACAACTTGTTATAGATTTACACATACTTTTTATGTTCATGGCAATTGTTTCTCGGTTACGGCAACGTCGAAGGTTAGATTTCAATTAAAATCTAACTTCTGAAGCTGCCGTCACTGGTGAAACAATTGTCAGGAAAATAAAAGGTATCTCTCGAAACATATCCACTGTTTATTTATATAAATTTAAACAATAAATATTTGATTAACATTGAATTAAATAAAATTATCATTTTAATAAAATTTAATTAAGGTGTAGTCAATTCAATAAATAACAAACAAGAGAAAATCCCAACATTATATCTTCAGTGTAATTTTGTAATAAGTTTTTCAAAAAATCAATTGTACCTTTACAAACATCAAGAAGCGATAAATCTTGTAAGTAAATTCTAATAACAGTTGAAAAACAAGATAAATATATGTCACAACCATTCAAACAATCGATTACAACTTCATCAATTAAACACAAAAAATTTGTGATATTGAAATACACGTAACACTTTGGAAACACTCGACTTTTCATGTGTTTCATAATCTTCTCTGCAAAGAGCACTTAATATTTACTGAAACTTCTATCTATCATGTCAAAGCTCAAATCGTCTTTTTCAATTTAACATAACAAATTTACAATGCTGTGACCTTTAATATTTTTTACTTAATTAAGAACAATTCTAAGGCTAAGTTACAAAAATAAATTACAAAGTTTGCGTCATGTTTTATTTACAAATATCACATAAAATCTAATTAAAATTACTTCTACACCTCAGGTAGTCACAGGACAAGTATATATAAAATATATTTATTAATAAGAACTACAGAATTTTCCACAGAAATATTTGAGAATAATTTACCACAGGAAGAAAGGCTGTGAAAACGGTTTCCACTGTACTTTAAACCGGAATAAAATAACATATAGGCTAAATTAAAGTACATCAAAGCAAGGTCTTAACGAAGTAAATACGTAGTACTACGCAAAAAAGCATTCATAATAAACCGTCATTTCTTTTTTCATGGAAAACATACTGTCATTAACGGGAGAATTGGTAAAAAGGACTTTTTATATTCCATAATTAGTACTCAGGGTTTCTCTTTCTTTTCTAACTGTCTCACTGCCACCCCCTCTCACTCACTGTTGATTAAGTGTGTTTTTCAAATAAATTGTGTATTAAAATTATCATTAAATTTTTTCAGTCGCCTTTAATATTCTCTACGTAACCTGCGTATTCTTTAAGTTTTCAGAAACAAAATAAAAATGAAATTACATATTGACTAAGTAGGCTTACTGTGTAAAACTCTTGGACATTATAGAGAACTGGTTACGTACACATTCTGCCGGTAAATACTGTATATCTATATATATATAAAAGAGAAATACCACTGACTCACTCACTGACTCATCACGAAATCTCCGAAACTATAACACCTAGAAACTTGAATTTTGGCATGTAGGTTCCTTATGTGATGTAGGTATCCGCTAAGAAGGGATTTTTGGAAATTCGACCTTTAAAGGGGGAAAAAGGGGGGGAAGTTTGCCTGACTAACTGACATAGAATCAACGTAGAGCAAAAACTACTGAATGGATATCAATGAAACTTTGAACATAGCTTCATCATAGGTGCTCACTAAGAAACGGTTTTAAAAACTTTCACTCCTAAGGGGCAAACCCCCCCCCTATTGTATGTATGTATCTATGTATGTATGTTCCACATCTCCTCCTAAACCACTGGACCGATTTCAACCAAACTTGGCACAAATATTTTACGCGACGGGAGAACCAACATAAGTGAGGTGCTTTTTTCGATGGGGTCCTTTGGGGGGTTCTTTGGGGTCTTCCACATGTCCTCCTAAACCACTGGACCGATTTCAACCAAACTTGGCACAAATATTTTACGCAACGGGAGAACCAACATAGGATAGGTGTTTTTTCGATGGGGTCCTTTGGGGGGTTCTTTGGGGTCTTCCACATCTCCTCCTAAACCACTGGACCGATTTCAACCAAACTTGGCACAAATATTTTACGCGACGGGAGAACCAACATAGGATAGGTGTTTTCTTCGATGGGGTCCTTTGGGGTCTTCTACATCTCCTCCTAAACCACTTGACCGATTTCAACCAAACTTGGCACAAATATTTTACTCAACGGGAGAACCAACATAGGGTAGGTGTTTTTTCGATACGATCCTTCGGGGGGTCCTTTGGGGTTTTCCACATCTCCTCCTAAACCACTGGACCGATTTCAACCAAACTTGGCACAAATATTTTACGCAACGGGAGCACCAACATAGGACAAGTGTTTTTTCGATACGATCCTTTGGGGGGTCCTTTGGATCTTAAAAATATTAGATCTGGTTACTATGGCAACCCAATAGAATAGATTCTGGTTACCATAGCATCGGTGGAAGTCTCCCTCGTAGGAAATAGCGCGGGAGTCGTCCGACGGGCCTTCCCCGGAGTTCATCCACGGAACCCGGGGAGTCTTAGGTCGGATCCCGCGAAAGACGGCGGGGCCAGAGTCCACGGTTCTTATAAATAAAGATATAGGTTATGATATCAAAGGTGGTCTATGCATCTTAAGAAACTTTTTAATAGTGTGTGAATTCAGAGTTGTTTCAGTTTGAGTTTAAAAGTGGATAAGTTAAGATCGAAGTAAGTTATAAGCGAGTATAAAAAATAAACTTTTGATAGCAAATGTATTCAGATCATAGTGTTCAGACAATATAAATACACTTGCTTCAGTTAGAATTTAAAAATTGATAAGCTGAAATCGATAGAGGTATTGTATTGTTAGAATAAGTTTAGGAGACACTAATTTAACAAATGCCTTATTTCAACATTAACACAATGAATTATAAAAGACAGTAAATACGCAGCGCGTGCAAGTACTGTAGACATTTTATTGAAAACTAATTTAGCTGTTCGCCCTCTCCCAGAGTTAGAAATCGAGCAGGAGCATCACGCGCAACAGAATTCTTCTCCAGATATAAGAATACAGTTTATGACATGTTCTTAAACAGGTCCGCTACAGAGTATTCCTCCAGTGAGAATGCGAACGTAACAATATAAGGAAGATTATACAATATACAAGTAATATAACGTTAGAACAAGAATAGGTGCCTATGAGCCTATGAATAAATTATGAACCCGAGCAACGCGGGGCAAATCGGCTAGATATAGATATCTATATAAGCCAAATACCACTGACTGACTCACTGATCACGATATCTCTGAAACCACTGAATGGATATCAATGAAACTTTGAACGTAGCTTCATCATAGGTCTTAGGTGCTCACTAAGAAACGGTTTTAAAAACTTTCACTCCTAAGGGGCAAAAAACCAAATAATGAAATTTGTAGCGGGAATTGCATACTTTGTAAATGAAGTGATTGACATCTCAGTTTAATGGAAACCCCGAATACATTTAGTTCTGAGTTTTTAATCATTGTTTTAAATTGAAAAACTTCGTTGTTTGCAGGTTCTTATAGTCGAGAAAATTTCGAAAGTTCAATTAATTAATAAATGTATGTCCTTTTTTTCTCGGAAACGGCTCTAACGATTTTCTCTAAATAAATAATAAATAGCTGTTGCTATGAATGTAAATAAACAAACTAAGAGTTGAGAATTTGTACAATCTATCTAATGCTATACTATTAAGCGAGCAATAATTGTACAATTACGTACAACGTGAAACTCCGTAGCGAAGCACGGGTATTTTGCTAGTCATATTATAAATTCTTGTTACAACAAAGTGTATTGATTTTACACAGAGTAATTCTAAATTTGATGTCACACTTTCTTTTCGCTTCTTTTAGAATTTAATAGGGAAAATTCTGAGAATCGCTGCCTGTACAGAAGTAATTATTTCTCTCTTTGTCATGATAAAGGAAAGAATACACGTTTAAACGTTCATTATAGAATATACACATTCAAATGTGTGGAATCAGGGAGAGGGGTAGCGTGAGGGGGGAAAGAGGGAGAGAGAGAGAGAGAGAGAGAGAGAGAGAGAGAGTGTGTGTGTAAGCATGAATGTCTGTTTTCATTCTCTAAATTTATACGTATAGCATTTTAAAATTGGTTTAATATTAAAGCGAAAGAACTTCTGTTTTTTGCGGTAAAGTGACGAGACTCATATTCCTACTTAAATTCTAATGAATAATACAAAACTTTTCATGTTGCTTACTTCCGTTAGCCGACAAAAGTCAGGTCACATTCGCCGGCCGTGAATTGGTTTGTGCATGATTAACAACACGATCACAGCTTCCAGGAAAATTCATCATTGCGCACCTCATATGCTTATAAACAAAGAGGGCGATTTTCCAATACAAGTTTTGCAGATCATCACTTACAACACAGTCACTTCATAGATACAAAAAACATAACACTACTGCACAACATACACAATAGAAAAAATGGATATGTTAGAAATTCTAGAAATTAGAAAAACAATAAAAAGTAACCAAAATTTAACAAAAAAAAAACTGAATTCTGTGTATCCCCTTTATCAAAAGCTGTTATTTAGTTTAGTTAATTTTTATATTTTGCATTCAGATTATATTTACTTTTTACAGACTCTTGACCTTTTGACCTTTCCTTAGCTCCTACAACCCCCCTCCATCTTTACACTCCACACATGTCCAGATACACGCCCTAAACAGATTTTCACCACCATAACATCCTCTGTTTAGTTGTTCACTGATCTGTTTGACAATAGCTTGAAAAGCTGAAATAGCTGTCAAAGTTAAATAAAAACTGTAAAATATACCAAGTGTTTATATATTTTTAAACCCTTTGTAATATGTTTCACCAAGTGCCCAAAGAGTCATTAATTATTATCGTGAACAAAGAGGATATGGTTTTAATAACAACATTGTTTTCAATTCGAAAACATGTTTCATTGGGTTCCTGTTAATACTAAAGGCATTCGTAACCGGGAGATTGATAAAAAAAGTATATTATGGGTTATTTATCTTAAAAATATCTTCAATAATTTCAGAGTAATTTGATTACATATTCATGTGAATATTCTTAATAATAAATGTTTTATGATTTTTAAAAAATTGAGATGGTAGGAAAAGTTCTGTCAAAAGGTGCTGATAAGTTTCTCACTTTTGCTCTGATAATGAAGACTATTGGGGCAAAAATAACCGGGCCATCCTAACTCATAACACTTATTCAATAGCAGTCTTTGTAATGTCTGTATAACGTCAATATTTGCTGATCCGAGTCATTCTAATTTGTTAAAAAAATATCTTTTTAGTAAGAATGCAAACTAGTCGCTGAACCATTTGATTTGGTATAGATTGCCAAAGTATATTTGTTTGACTGGATACTTTGGTTTTGAGTGTACGTAATGTTGTATTGACCTTCTGTAAAGGTAATATAAGTAAGTGTCAAGTCTTATAAAAATTAGGGATCGAACCAGGACCAAATATGGTTAAGGCAATGAAAAAATATTGAATTTCAGCGAATCCTTGAGGCAAAAACAGCAACAGATAAACTGATGACAAAGGTCAGAGAGTCAACTAGAATAAATGTGAAGAGAAAACTAAACAACCAAATGGAAACAAATGAAGACTCCGAGTATAGCTGAATGAAGAGCTGGATTATTTTAAAAATGGCAAAAAAATAAAAATCTGTTTTAAAAACTTTAAACGCGTTTTTTTGAAAACCAACTATTTTTACGTGAATGAACCATTATTTCAGAAACCAAGTAAACTATCAAGCTGGATTTTTTGTAGCTATTGGGTTAATAGAGATATAACTACACTACTTGAGCTATATAGTTTCATAGAAAAATAAGAACGTAAAAAAAGTATTAGGTGTGCTTTTCGTATGCAAATGTTTAGACAAAAACATAAAAAATTATAAAAACAAGAAAATTAAGGTATATCTATAATTTTAATAACGTTTGTAGTGTTTAATGTGCTTACTTGCATGCTAAAATTATAGGTTTCTCTCTTTTACAGGTGCTGAGATAATGGGTTACAAATATGATGAATTTAACGTGGTAAGCAAAGACGTTTATGAGTGCCCGTAAATGTTTTACTGATCCTATATGATGTGGCATCTTGAGACGTACGTGCCACATTTGGTATTACTAACGATATCAACAATACGCGGTTTTCAACTGCAAAAGTTGTTGTTATTCAACAGTCTGACCACGCACGTTTACGAGCAAACATTAGGTCCAATGTATTTATCAAGTACCTTTTTTCTCTTTCGTGCAAGCTTTTACTAAGGCCACTTAGTTTTATGAGTTACACCTGTAGGTCTGAAAATTGGTTAATGTATCTTGCCACATATTGCAACGTCCGAGTTTCATGCATACTTTGTCAAGGTAAATTTTACTTTATTATTATTCCCTATTTCCTTCCCTTCATTTTGTTTTAACTCTGCATCTATAGGCTGCAGTTGCACAACTTCCTTCACTATCACTTTTTTTTGCACCTCTTCCTTCATTTTCTAGCTCACTCTTGGTCGTCCTACTTCCGATAAAACTCTCTTCGTTCTCCTCGGTTTCTCTTCGAACAGATGCTTCGTCTCCGCAATTTTCCTTCTGAAAGCTCCTATGTTCCCTTTATGCCTTTGTTTTCTACCCTGGGTTCTTATTTTTCTAGGTTCTGACGTAAGTCTTTTACCCATATGTGCGTCTTCCGATTCTCCTGAAGGGCGAGGGTCTTGTTTGCTATCCATTCGTCTATAGTTCCATTCGTGTAAAGTGTTCGTAGAAACACATTAGTCTTTTGCGTATTTTGTTCTATTTTTTTTTTAATTTTCCGTACAACTCATGCTGTGGGCTCAAATAAAGTGTCATCAGATACGCTCATACATTTCTGGACGTTGGAATTTTTATTAGAAATTTTCTTTCTTTCTTTCCTCTTTTCGAGAGTCTTTTACTAGATATTGTCTCTGCCGCACATGTGCATTCCAGTTTTAGTGCCGTGCAGTAGTGTGTGGATTGGGTTTGGTAGTTTAGTTACCGTATTTTCGCGTGTATAATGTGCCCTTGTGTATAACGCGCACCCCCATGTTGTCGTAATATTTTGCAGAAAAAAATTGTAATTCATGTATAAGACGCATCCGTATGTGTAATGAGAAATAGTTGAAACCATTTATCAGGACGTAGAAAAATATATATTGTTTGAATATTATATTGTCCAGAAGAAATGTTTCATACAAAATAATTATAAAAATGTACTTACCATGCCTATTTGTTTGTATAAC
Source organism: Magicicada septendecula (assembly GCA_034769895.1). Lineage (NCBI taxonomy): Eukaryota > Metazoa > Arthropoda > Insecta > Hemiptera > Cicadidae > Magicicada > Magicicada septendecula. The sequence goes on along the minus strand of JAWRYS010001312.1, from coordinate 45,466 downwards.
AAACCATAAATATTAAAATCGGATACAATTTAAAATAACTTAAAACTTACACAACTCATACTTTTTGTTTAGTTTATGTTTTTAGTTTTTCACTTGCACATAAGATTTGGATTTATTAACATTCTTCTTCTGTTTTTGAAGAAGCAGTATTGAATTCGTCTCCTTTCCTGATTTTTCTAACACACCTTTGTTTACTGTGTCCTGTTTATCTGACTGGCACAGGTTTTGAACGTTTTTCATCAATACTCACGGTCACTGGCATATTACAGAAGACATAACACTTTTCTCCATTCCCAACTAAAAACAAAATTAAATTGTTCGTATTCCTCGTTTGTACAATAAATCGATAAAACTCGAAAACTTTATTTTCGTACTCTCGGGGTAGATGTTGAGCCAGAGTACTTCTTCTTCGGATCTAAAGACCGTGTAGCGAAGAAAGCGTGCACACAAACCATGGCTGTTTCAAGACGCTGAGCGATTTCCTAGCTTGAATTGGTACCACTTCAGTAGTAACGACGACTTTCATAAACGTGACTAGGTGCTTTTCTATTTTACGATAATTCGTTTTTCCGCCACAGAAATAACGCCAATAACACTTAATTTTCCTTCTTGTTTTTCCACTCCGGGACATTAGATTCCGCTACATCAAATTTACGCGATTACCATTTGTACTTCTGTGAATTTTATTGCTGATAATTTAAAATGAGCCGCATGGGATGATATATTTGTTCATCCACTCATTTTGAATATACAATCCGTTTCTTCACAACACACGCAATACCGGTAATTAACTACTTTAGAAACAACATACTAAAGGCGAAAAAATACAGTAACAGAATGCTACAAGAGAGTACCCTTATAAGTCTACGACGTAAACAGGTAACTCATGGAGAAGGGATAAAATCTGCAAACCAAATTACCATTAAATTTCGTCTTACTATTACAATTAATACAGTCAAGTGTGACAGTTTTAAGCAACTTTGCCAACTCTGCCATGCACATATGACCATACAGGTGCAGATCTAATATTTATCATGTAAATTATATTACTCGTGTATAATACGCACCCACATTTCTTGGAAGAAAAATCTGAGGAAAAAATGCGCATTTTACACGAGAAAATACGGGTGTTTTTTTTTTATGTTCCCTGCTATTGTCTGAACACTATTGCCATCATTGAATTTCGCGGTCTCATTGAATTAGACTTTTTCATTGATTTTCGGGGTCTTACCTAACTACTTAAACTTGTGAATATTTTTGATATCACTATATTATTATTATTATTACTATGTTACTAGTGGTCATTTGTCGTTACTACTAATACTACTACTACTTTTTTTTTACGGGGGAGGAAAAATGCATTATGCACCATCAGGAGACACCCGACTGGTCTCCCGGTGTGTGGGACTCGCACCCACCAAAAAACCTCCACTTTACAGGCAGGGAACCCCCCCTGGAACAACTATTCGTATGGCTTCAGGGTGGCACCTCGTATTGCGCCTACTAGGCTCCTACAGCTTTGTCTATATCATCGACCTGTGAGACGGTCCACTTCAGGCTTCTTTTGCCGCAGGACCATCCTCACGAAGGTCACAACCATGTCCCAGTTCTCTTCTGCTGTTGAGCATGACGCCTATGATGTTATCAGGCGTCATGGGGCCAATCTCCGATTCGAGTCCTCGCCTCTCCAGCACCCACCGTTGACACTCGAAAAAAGTATGATGAGCGTCATCAGAGTCTGAGTCGCCATACACGCACGACGGATCCTCCATCTTACCCATCCTTCGCATGTATGCACAGAAATAACCATGCCCTGTCAGGAATTGAGTAAGGTAATAATCTACCTCGCCGTGCGTTCTGTCCACCCATTCAGGGAGGTTCCCAATCAGCCTCGCCGTCCACCTAGCTCGACTCTCCTGCTCCCATCGTAGTTGCCAGCTCCGCATGGAGTGTGCACTGGCCACTGCTCTTGCTTCTACAAACCCCAAGTCTTCCTTGGTTGTGTAGACCCTCCTTCTCTCCTCAGCCATCAGATCTATTGGCATTACTCCAGCGACGATCAACACTGCTGGTTCCGACACCGTTCTGTAGGAGCTTGCAATCCGAAGTGCTCCTCTTCGTTGTACCGCGGCCATCTGCTTGCGGTATTTTTCTTGCTTCAGTTCGTCGGCCCAGACCTAGCATCCGTAAAGGAGAATCTATTTGGTCACCGTCATCAGCAGTCGCCGTCTTCCTGCAGCTGGGCCTCCGACATTTGCCATTAGTCTGCTTAGCACAGCAACGACCTTAGCGGCTTTCTCCGAGGAACGTCGAATTTGCTCCCAGTAGGAAAGCTTAGTATCCAGGTGCACCCCTAGATACTTCACCGCTGGCTTTGATATTATCGCCTTTTCCCCCACCACGAACTGTGTGATTGTGGGTATACGTCGTCGAGTGAGCAGCACAAACTCTGTCTTCTCCGTCGCAAGGCTCAGATCGTGTTCGTCCATCCAGATGCGGACCCTGCGCATGACCTGGTTCAGCATGCGCTGCGCCTCCTCTGCGTCTCTCGCGGTGATCACGGCAGCCACGTCATCAGCATATGCTACCAGAAAGGTATCATCTGGCATCTCCATCCGAAGGATTCCATCATAGAAGGCATTCCACAGGTCGGGGCCGAAGATAGAGCCTTGAGCTACGCCTCCCGCAGGTGTTCGGCTGGGTTCAACTATGGGCGAATGCTGAACTCTCCACAGGGTAAAAGTGATATACTGGTGATCACTACCAGTATAATCTTCCAGCACCTCCCAGTTCATGACGCTGTGCGCCAATGCGTCGGACACCAAAGTAATGTCCGGGATTGTCTCGGCGTAACCAGGTCTTCTAAAAGTTGAGACACCGCCCACATTGGCCACCGCGAGCCCGACTCTTGCTGCCATCTCTAACACGTACCGTCCCCTGGCGCACGTCGCAGGCATTCCCCACTCCACCGCTTTGGCTTTGAAGTCTCCAGCGACCACGCAGGGTCCTTACATCTCACGAATCGTGTCTTCCAATTTGTCCACTTTCTCACGAAATTCGTGGATGGTCTCGTTAGGGGTGAGGTAGCAGCTCACATAAGTGATGTCCTCGCATGTCACCCACACGAAACCACTTCCGGCACCATGACTTGAAGGGAGCGGCACGGTCGAGTGGGGAATCCAGATTGCAGCCGTCCCGAGTAAGTCAGCATACCATCCCGGTTCCTCTCTATCGTGGTGCTGCTCGCTGATGATTAGAAGATTGGCACCCACGTACAGCTTCAGCTGCTCCAGGAAGGCGTCCGCCGTCCTGCTCCTATGCAGGTTTCCCTGGAGGATCTTCATCGGCCAAGCTTGCTCTGGGCCCTCCCAAGCGCCTGTCGAAAGACCGCACAGATATCCGACCCGGGAACATGTTTCAGAGCATCGGAGTCCAAACCACGCTCCTCGCAGAGAAAACACCTTAGCTCAGCTTGACAGTCTTTTTTCAGATGGCCTGCACAGCCACACTGTATGCATATACCCGGCTTCTTCCTGTCGGGCCCTTTGCAGTCCGCCTGACGATGGCCAAAACCAAAGCAGACGTAACAGCGAATCACCAGGGCTCTTCGCCGCACTCTGCCATACACCCATTCGATCTTTATGCGGCCAGTTTCGAGGAGTTTAGTAGCTCCTCGCTCCCCCAGCTCCACAATCGCCATCTTCTGCTCCCTGGTGTTCGCCTTCGTCAGCGTCACTCTCATGTCCCCAGCCAGGTCATCTGCATCGGGTTTGACGGCATTACGGACCTCCTCTTCTGGTTCCAGGCTGCGGACAGAAGCAGACTCGCCCAACACTCCCCGCAACGCCTCACAGAAGCCCTCCTTACTGGTGGTCTTAGATCCCAACTCCAGGAGAACATCCCCATAGCGAGTGCGGCGGACGGACCTGATTTCAGTTCCCGTCGTCTCCGGGTTGGCATCTCTCCTGATCTGTGTCAGGACCTCCGCAAATGTCTTCCCCTCTGCAGGTTTGATGAGCAAAGCATCGGGTCGAGCCTTCGGCGGACGCGTCCTCCTCCTCTCCGTGGTCGCCGGGGCCTTGCTCTCCTTCCCGGGCTCCTTCTTCTGTATTCGTCTTTTCGCTCCGAGGACCGATCACCTGGACTGCACTGTCTGCAATACACTGGGTGTGTCTTCTTTTACCTTCTTCTTATCTGTGGTCCTCTGTGGAAGGGGGCTGGTGGCAGCTCGCTTACTGCCACCTCCCGCAGAAGACGAGGCCCCACTTTCTTGGACCTCCTCCGTCTGTGTAGCACGGTCTGCTCCCTTCACCTGCTTGGGTGCTCGAAGGAACTTGAGGACTTCCAACGCCTCCCGTAGTTTCGACTTGCCAGATTTCACCTCCATTGAGATGTTTTTCTGCCTGTCCGTGGCAGTCTTCATGCTGTTGAGAAGAGAGCGACAGTATCGCCACATCTCACCCTCGTTGCTCGTGTCCGGCTCCCTCTGTTCATCTGCAGAGCTCTTGCCTGCAGGCATCTTCTGGGCAGTTGTTTGCCCCACCCCTCTCTGTGTACTCCCCGGAGGAGTCCTTTGCACCCGCGATCTCTTCTCGAAGGGGCTCGGCGTTCCTTCTGCTGTATTGGGACTGTTTTCCATATTATTATACTACAGCACTGGCCCTAATACCATGCTTAAGCTTATTTAGACTAATTCAACTTTATAATAAAATGACAATCCGAGAGACACAAAATTTAAAGCTCTCTATAAAGCTCAAAGATTTAATAAATTGTGTTATAACAAGTATTCCTATTTAATTTGTACTTGTATACACACAAAAAATCCAAAGAAAATCTCTCTAAGCTCTCAACGATCTAAAGTCCAAAAATAAGATTCACCAAAAATTTACAATTAATCCGATTCGGATTATATCTGAAGTACTACACTTTATGCATAACTATGAAAAATGACTAAGACCTATTTACACCTCATTCTATTAACAAATCAAAAATTTCCGAAGTTTTCTACAGAAAAAGTAACTAAGTCCTATACAGTACTGATGCACCAATGACAAATATTCTAAGTCCAATTTCCCTGCTGAAAGGTAAATTTCCCTTATGTGTGGGAAAGGCGCCAAACTACGGTACTCTAACCTCAACAGCTGTCTGCTCTGTATCTGTGCAAACTTACTACCAAAGGTCAATTACGGTACTGAAAGCCAACCGATATGACGACTTTCAATCAGCTGTTTTCTGTACCAAAATACTATACTATTAATTTGCTAATTTCTGTCTTTAAGTATTACCTTCCTATCCTACACTATTCTAAAAATGTAGTATGAATGTGTTCAAAGATTTTGAGTAGTCATGTGCGGTTCTACACTTAGTTTAAATATGACTATTTCACTATTAACTAGTTCACAATATTATACCCTAGTCCTACCTTAGGACCACGACCAAATAATCATTATTTTACCTATAATAGGTCACTAATTACACACACACACACACACACACACACACACACACACACACACACACACACACACACACACACACACACACACACACACACACACACACACACGCGCGCGCGCGCGCGCGCGCGCGCGCGCACGCGCACACACACACTGGTTCCCAAGCCCTATTCTCGTGTTTTCACCACACCTTTCTCCGAAAGCAACACAAAAACACTACTTTCAATTGACATATATTCAAGAGCACTAGAACAACGTCTGCTTAACAACCATCCGCGTTCGGATCCCTCAACTACTACTACTACTACTACTACTACTACTACTACTACTAATAATAATAATAATAGTAATAATAATAATAATAACAACAACAACACTACTCTTTGAACCACTGGAGTTAGTCAGAAGATGCATGAGGCTGTTTAAGGTATATGACATTTTAACTTTCCTGCCATTGTCTGAACACTATTGCCATCACTGAATTTCGGGGTCTCATTGAATTACATCTTTTCATTAATTTTCGGGGTCTTACTTAAGTACTTATACTTGTGAATATTTTTGATATCACTATATTATTGGACAGAGCCTGATGAGCGTAGCGAAATCAGGCATAGCCCTCTATCCATGACTCGGTGCACAACGTAGACCGCGAACTCCTCCGAAACTACTCAACCAAATGTTATAACAATTTTCATACATATCCGGACTGTATCGTACCGTGCACACATGTAATTTTTATTTCTCCAAGTTACTTGGTTCAAAAGATATTACGATTTTGTAAACATTTTAACTTAAACGTGTGAGAGGAAGAGAGATAGAGATATGGTGGCCCAGCTGTGCGGTTTCCGCCGCCCGCACTAGATGTCGCCCGACAAGATAAGATTTTGCTGTATCACAAATGCCGGTGCGTGTGCGTGTGCGGCTCCCGACGTCCAAGCTGCTGTCGGTTGATGAGATAAGATTTTGCTGTATATACGAGTATAATTGACACGTGTTTAAATCAAACAGTAGTAGAGCATTTTTCTATGGTGTAGTCAGGTGTACGGATTGAACTTCAGTGTTGAACAAGTGTCAATTTTTAGACGAGAATCTTATGTAGTCGCTGATGCAACTGCAACGTTCCATTACATATTCCAACGAATCACAGTTCAGGTAAATTTTAATCCAAATTCTATTTAAATTAAATTATTATTCTTATACTTCTTTATTTAATTCTCCAAATTCTATTAAAATTACTATTCTTATATTTCTTATTCAATTTTGTACTTTTTATTTAAGTACCTTTTCTGCTATACGCATATTCTATACATTCTTATTCATCAATTTATATATACGTAATATTTATAGTATGCCTCAACGGAGAAGAGGTCCAAATATTGGTCGTTTAACTACAAAGCAAAGACAAATGAGACAGCGACAAAATGTTGCTGCAGCAACTGTTCAAGGCCTTGCAGAACATAACATGAATCATGTGTTATATGATCAAGAACAACACAGGATATAGGAACCTTCAGAATAAATTTTAAGATAATTTACGATCTCTAGAATTTTATTTGGCTGCGACGCAACTCTTTTAATAGCTCCTACTGGTGTAGCAGCTAACAATATTGCTGGACAAGCTCTAAGAATAAATACTTTAAAGAGAAGGAAACGAACTTTCAAAGATTTAGAAGGTGAAGCAAAAATTCCTTTTGAAGGAGAATTAAAAGATGTGATGTTTGTTATTATTGATGAAGCCAGTATGTTGGGTTGAATTTGTTTTTCAAAGTGGATATACGACTCAAACATGCAAAGCAGTGGTCTTCAGCTGTTCCTTTTGGTGACCTTTGCTTGTATTTAGTCGGTAATTGGTCCCAAATTCCACCGGTATATGACAAGAGTCTTTACAATATTGGTAATAATGTTCAGACCATTTAATCGAATCTTTTATGTAAACAGTTCAAAAAAGTTTTTTTTAACGGAGATTATGAGACAGCAAGGTGATCAAAAATATTTCAGAGAGACTTTATATAGAGTCGGAAATTGAACAATCACTGAACAAGATTAGCAGCTCTTATCTACAAGATTTTATGTAAACAATATCGGGGACAATTTCAAAAATACTGTCTGTATAATGTCAAAAAATGCTGAAATCGAGCGCTTTAATTATGAAAAACTAGAACGCAATAAACAACCGGTGGCTCTAAACAATGCAATCCATAATTGCTCAGAAGCCTCTCTAGAAAAATCTGACGATGCTCAGGGATTATTTGCATAATTACGTTTATGTAAAGTTGCTCGCGTTATCCTTAGAAGATATCTTTCGGTCATAATAGGACTAGCCAACGGTTCAGTTGGGACAGTAACTGATATTATTTATGACCCGGCAGTTGAATGCAAAAATTATAACAATCACATGCCAATATGTATACTTGTGTCTTTCGAAAAATATACTGCGACACAACATATATTAGGTATAGTATATTCGAAATAATATAGTCTGTAATCTGGAGTAAGTTGTATATTTTAAACAAATTTAAATGTGGTCTGTAATTTTACAAATACTTTATTTTAATTGAATAATGTCTATGAAATTATCTGAACACTTTTGTTTTAAAATGCCCATTGTTACTTGTTGATGAGATCTTTTTTACTGTCGCTTCGTATACTTCTGCTGTCCTGTGGTCCGTTGAATCTGCACCCACGCCGCCAGCCGTTCTCAGCAACACTGACGATCCGTTGGACACTCCTCTCCAACGCACGCACGTCGACACACCGATAGTGATTATATCTTTAACTCAGGGTTCGGAACTGGGCTGTACTTTATATTTATTTTAATGCGGTGTATTGAGCGTACATCTTCCCGCGTCTTGAGGTGTCCTCGCGTTAACAAAGGAGTATCCCGGTGGATAAACCTCCCCTAAACGGATACCTTGCCTCTCGCGATACTAGCACTGTTTTAATAATTATTTTATATTGTATTAAATTGAGTTCGTACACCAATATAAGATATTACCAAACGGGTAACTCGTCGCTAAGGTTCCCTTAATAACCCCTACATATGAACGTCTTCTGCACGAAAAACTCGCACAGAGAGCACGTCTGTAATAGTGGAGCTGGTAGATGGAACTCCTGAAACATCTCGGACGGAGACCCAATATTAATGAAAATTTGGGGCCGCTGATTTGTCGAAACCCTCGACACGTGATCGATGGGTAGAACTGATAGACAGAAGTCCTGAATAAATCGGTAAAAGTCTGCAGAAGCAGGAATAGATTTTATCTAGAAATTTTATTACTTTTAGAATATAAGGAATCTATAGAAAGATGGTTTTTGCTAAAAATACCTATTTCAATAGTCTGTTTCGAGTCTTTGACACCAAGAAATTATAGCGCTAATTTAGGTGCATGCGCTGTCCAAGTCTCGATTCAATCCTTAATTATTACCAGAGTTATTCCATAAATACGAATCACACGCGCACTCGCGCAATCGCACACAAACTCTGCATATGACATGACAGTACATAAAATTATGGTAATTTTGCATTTAATAGTTTTTTTTTACCCAATTCTTAATTCAAAACTTATCTCTACTTAACACAGTTCAACAAAAATCAAATTCTAACATGTCTACAACGTCATACAATGATATAGAACCATGTAGTCCTGGCTACAGATTCCCTTACTGCAATGTTCTATTGCAATACAGGATCAGTTCTGTACGAGAATTCAATATCCATTGAACCAGTAGTGGCATCATTCAAGAAAAATTAAATTTCTTTTACTCGCAAACAATTTCCGTTAATGTTAGCATATGCTGTTAGTATACATAGATCGCAAGGTATAACATTAGATAAGGCAATTGTTAATTTAGGAGGCAATGAATTTCAGGTTGGATTAAGGTATATTGCTCTTTCAAGAGTGAAAACATTAGAAGAATTATTATTAAAACCAGCGTTTAATTTTGATAGACTGCTAAAAATTAATAGAAGTCCATCAATGCTTGATCGTAGAGATGAGCTGCAAATGTTGTGGAATATGTCTAATGACAATTAATTTATATTGTACTGTAATGTAGTCTATTCAATAAAAAGTGTGTATCATAAAAGTGTATGTATTTTGTTGACTGTAAGAATATTGATAAATAAATTATTACTAATCTATTTACCTAACGGATCAAAGATTGTTGATTGTAAAAATATTAATAAATAAATTATTACGAATATCAAATACTCCGCCCATTTGTGCCATTTGTGTCAGTGACACTCCTAGTTATTATTACTAGTGGTCATTTGTCGTTACTACTACTACTACTACTACTACTACTACTACTACTACTACTACTACTACTACTACTACTACTACTACTACTACTACTACTACTACTAATAATAATAATAATAATAATAATAATAACACTACTCTTTGAACCACTGGAGTTGGTCAGAAGATGCAGAAGAGGCAGCGCAAGGTGGCAGTTTAAGGTATATGGCGCACAAGTAAGACTATGTGCGTACTTAAGATTACGCGGGGAAGATAGATCCATTATCTGTTCAATTTCTGCAAACGGGCTGTTTATTTAATGTGATAAGACAATATATTAGTTAAAGTGTCAAGTATTTCTTTATCTGTGTTGCGGACTATTATAATAATTATTTAACTTCATGACTTTTACTATTTCTTGTGACAGCGCTCACTGGACCACGCAACTGCCGAACTAACAAAACTATCGTAATACGGGTGCCATCTTTCATTAACGTGTTAATAAAACTGTGTGTATTCATTTCTCTGTTAGTGTTATAAAAATTTCGTCTAGTAACAATACACTGATTAAAGCGTTGCCTTAGCTCCTATTGCAATACTGTTTTCAACTTTGCGACGTTGATACAGTTTTCCTAGAAATGCTTTGTACACAGCGGGGTTCAATTTCTCGTTTGGGATTAACCCCTAACCTACAACACAGCCTGAGGTGTCTAAGAAATATGCGCCGCTGATGTAAGTATTTGTTGTATTTTGTTTTATATATTTATCGAACGCTTGGGGTTTTGGGTATTTTTAAGTTTAATTATAAGGAATGCTGCAGTTTGTAAATAATGTAGAATTAACAATTTGTATTTTTATTAATTTCGGTGTAAAAAAATTATTTCCTTATTGGCTGGTAATGCAATTTAGTTTGCTAGTTTCTTTGAAATCAATTTGATTACAGCGCAGTGTCGCATGTACAGAAAAATTAACTGCTAAAACGTCTACAACTGAAACGTTCAAGTCTACAAGTCACCTTGCATAAAGCAGTGAGCAGATCAGACTTCAGAGGCAATTCAGTGTCACTTAATAGCCTAACTCAAAAACATGTCTATGCAGATGACCTAAGTGTAGTAGATGAGATCCAAGCTTCTGTCTCGTAAAACTAAAATAAAAATCTACAAAACTTGATCAGACCAGTCGTGCTTACGGGGCTGAAGCATTGACAGTCACAGCTGTATCAATAAATTCGTTGACAGTATTTGGGGTGAAAATTGTAAGAAAGATATATGGCCTAATAATGTGGAGAGACAAGGTGCCTTCAAAATGCTGAAATTGATTAAATATTCTAGCGATAAGATATATTGCTTCATAAAGGCAAGGCGGATAAGCTGGCTGGGACATGTGGAGGAGAATGCCGCAGGAGAGACTGGCCAGCAAGTGCTAAATAGAAACATGGAAGGCAAGAAGAAGGGATAGACCCAAAGGCGATGGATACATAAGGTGGAGGAAGACTTAAGAAGAATGGACGTACAAAACTGGAGGAACGTTGGAACAGAGAGAGAGAGAGAGAGAGAGAGAGAGAGAGAGAGAGAGAGAGAGAGAGAGAGAGTGATGGTGAAATCCAAGGGTCATACAGGCCTGTAGAGCTCTAGAAGAAGACGAAGACGAAGAAGAAGAAGAGGAAGAGGAAGACGGAGACGGAGACGGAGACGGAGACGAAGACGAAGAGGAAGATGAAGAGGGAGGAGAAGAAGAAGAAGAAGAAGAAGAAGAAGAAGAAGAAGAAGAAGAAGAAGAAGAAGAAGAAGAAGAAGAAGAAGTCAACAAGTCAAAAAGGCCAACTAACAAATAATGTGTCGACGTTAGTAAACCCACATAAAACTAATTTTTTCTAAAATTAAACAGTCTACTAAGCCGGTGTCATATGGAAAAGGAGTAAAAATACATACTTAATGAACATGTATGTACTATTATTCAACAATTGGTACTTCTGTAATCAGTACTTTTGTAGGACTACTGTGACCGAGTTGGTGTCGGAGTGGTTATAAATGCAAGACGCCCTGTAAACTAAATCTTCATTATGATCAACGGCAATTTCCAGCGAATATACGCGATACGATGAATATCAGGACAACAATAATGTGAAACAGTATCTACCTGCGAAAATACTGATACCACACAAGCTGTTACCTGACCCGCTGGAGAAGAAAATTCGAAACATGTATGTCTTTTATGTTAGAAAATATTTTTAATTTAATGTAGGCCTACATTTAATTTTAAGTGAAATCTAAACCTATGAAACATGATAAAAATCATTTATTAAAGAAAGAACAAATTTTAATGTAAACAAAAACTCGATTTACTTAATATTTTTAATATTAATAAGATTAATTGTAAGAAGTAAAAGCGTAAACATTAAACAATTTCAGTACATTCTTTTTAACAGCTGACTCAAAATACAATACTCAAAACACGTTAAAACAAGCAGCATTCATTTAGACAGCATTTAAGCAAACAACACTCAAAATACAAATTGATTATTCATTAAATGTTCATGAATGCGATTTCGTTAACATAGAATAGTATCAAAGGTTTTCAAAACGAATTGTTACCCCCGACTACACAGGGTGTTAATCAGTTAATTAACAAACAACGCAATATTCATCCTATCCTCAGATGCATTGCACCTACTCAACCCAATACACCTGGTTCTAATGCTGTCTCTTCTTTCTTTCCGATGCTCAACTACTAACGATCTAACGTTGTACGCACTGTCAAATCCAATAACTGTCCGGCCACGTACACAGTATTACATATGTCCTAATATCTACATAAAAGAATTTATCAGCATCGCTATAATTGCCATCAGAAAACTCACAATAATATCCCCAAGGATTAAGATTCACGCCAGTTGAATACTAACCATGAAATCGACCCTAATAACACCAATATTAAAGATTACAAAAATTGTTGTTCTAAATGATGCGTACTTGAAATGATTCAGATAAAAAGTGTCCCCCGCCTCATTAGTGTTCGTACGGAACACAAAATATTTCGTCCAGCTACGCTCAACTTATAAAGACTGTTAAGGGATGATTTCGTAGAAAACATTGCAACGAGAAGCCTACCAAACAGCCCAAAATCTCTGCACCCCCCTCAAATTGTGTGTTGCCTCAGTCGACGCCGCTCACAAGTAGATTCTAGTGTGTTCAGGAACACTTGAGATACGCATTATGTCGGCGGGCAGTAAGGAGGAAAGCTATACTGAACTTCTGCGGGACCTATAAAAGCAAGAGCGTCTGGCGTTGTCAAGGTCAGTTACGTGAGCGATTTTCCTTAGCCCGCATCGAGTGTTTGAACTCTATTATTTGACATTATTACTGCGTGTAGACAAATCTAACTAGAGTTATTGTACGAGATGATTACGGATTATTAATTGTGATAATTAATAATATTATCAGTGATTGTTTAGCTGGTTATTAGTGATTTCATTGGTGTGTTGTATTTTGTTTTCCACTGTACCGCACGAGACCGTCGTAACGACATGTAGTCAGTTTGTCCCTAACAGGGGCTTGCTTACGTGTTGGTCATCTTTGTCGGCTTAGCGAGTCGTCAAATATCAATTGGTGTTACTCCCCCTTGCAGTTTTAAATCACACACTCGCTGTCTTCTAAACACGTGATTTTCCAATTAACTTTACAGGTCAAACGAACGCTTTACATGTGTCATCCAGTTTGTGTTTGTACAAAGGGCGTATGTTAACTTAGACTTGTGTGTTTTTTGTCATATCAACTTAACAACAATCGTTACGCGCAGCAATCATAATATTGTTCAGTGTAAGTTTCTTTAAACAGAATGAGTAATTCATCGATTAAATATGCACATGTTCGATTAGTTTTAAACTCGTAGCTGTTTTCAATCCGTCATACATAAATTATGTTTACGTAGAACAGAAATAAGTATATATATATGTGTATGTGTGTGTGTGCGTGCGCGCACGTATAGTTGTGTTGAAATAGGGAAAATTAGTCATTCATATGCTTATTGTACTTTGTGTTATTTACAGTTGTTTCTTTATGTTATTATCTGCGTTTGAAAAGTCAATAAAACAGATCTAAGTTATATATGAGTACATTTTTAAGTTTACTTACATCAAAGTATATTTTTAGACCTGATATTCCGAATTTACTACTCGAGAGCGAGAGAGAGAGAGAGAGAGAGAGAGAGAGGGGGGGGAGAGGGGGGAGAGAGCGGGAGAGAGAGAGGAGATTGTGAGTGAGATAGTGAGAGATATTGTGTGTGATAGAGAGTGTGCGAGAGGAGAGGGAGGGGCGAGAGAGCGAGAGAGGTGACAGGGAGAGAGGGGCAAGTAAGCATCCTCAGCGTCTGTTTACTCTGTCAACCAAAAGACTTTGGTTTCTAATAACGCGATATGATTCATAATTTTATTAAATTAAGGAATATTTTATTTATTCCTTAAGGAATAAATCATTTATTTATTTTATAAGGAATAATTCTAGATGTTTTGTGTTCCTTACTTCCTTTGACCGAAAAAATCAGGTGAGATTCCATGTTGCGCGAGTAACAACAAAATCACAGCTTCCAGAAACGTTCATCCTTCCATACCTAATATACCCATAAAGAGAGGGGAATATTTTAATAAGTTTTATTGGTAAAGCTGACAATCCACTGAGGATTCTGCAACATACAATGGGTGAAATCTTTGGTATTACTAACGACCTACATTGGCCACAAGCCTACTGAGCTTTGAAAATAATAATAATAATAATAATAATAATATTAGTGGTAGTAGTATTAGTAGTAGCAGCAGTTTTTTTTTTTTTGCGGGGGAGGAAAAATGCATTATGCACCATCAGGAGACACCCGACTGGTCTCCCGGTGTGTGGGACTCGCACCCACTAAAAAACCTCCACTTTACAGGCAGGGAACCCCCCTGGAACAACTATTCGTATGGCTTCAGGGTGGCACCTCGTATTGCGCCTACTAGGCTTCTACAGCTTTATCTATATCATCGACCTCTGAGACGGTCCAGTTCAGGCTTCTTTTGCCGCAGGACCATCCTCACGAAGGTCACAACCATGTCCCAGTTCTCTTTGCTGTTGAGCATGACGGCTATGATGTTATCACGCGTCATGGGGCCAATCTCCGATTAGAGTCCTCGCCTCTCCAGCACACACCGTTGACACTCGAAAAAAGTATGATGAGCGTCATCAGAGTCTGAGTCGCCATACACGCACGACGGATCCTCCATCTTACCCATCCTTCGCAGGTATGCACAGAAATAACCATGCCCTGTCAGGAATTGAGTAAGGTAATAATCTACCTCGCCGTGCGTTCTGTCCACCCATTCAGGGAGGTTCCCAATCAGCCTCGCCGTCCACCTAGCTCGACTCTCCTGCTCCCATCGTAGTTGCCAGCTCCGCATGGAGTGTGCCCTGGCCACTGCTCTTGCTTCTAAAACCCCAAGTATTCCTTGGTTGTGTAGACCCTCCTTCTCTCCTCAGCCATCAGATCTATTGGCATTACTCCAGCGACGACCAACACTGCTGGTTCCGACACCGTTCTGTAGGAGCTTGCAATCCGAAGTGCTCCTCTTCGTTGTACCGCGGCCATCTGCATGCGGTATTTTTCTTGCTTCAGTGCGTCAGCCCAGACCTCGCATCTGTAGAGGAGAATCGAGTTTGTCACCGACATCAGCAGTCGCGTCGTCCTGCAGCTGGGCCTCCGACATTTGCCATTAGTCTGCTTAGCACAGCAACGACCTTAGCGGCTTTCTCCGAGGAACATCGAATTTGCTCCCAGTAGGAAAGCTTAGTATCTAGGTGCACCCCTAGATACTTCACCGCTGGCTTTGATATTATCGCCTTTTCCCCCACCACGAACTGTGTGATTGTGGGTATACGTCGACGAGTGAGGAGCACAATCCCTGTCTTCTCCGTCGCAAGGCTCAGATCGTGTTCGTCCATCCAGTTGCGGACCCTGCGCCTGACCTGGTTCAGCATGCGCTGCGCCTCCTCTGCGTCTCTCGCGGTGATAACGGCAGCCACGTCATCAGCATATGCTACCAGAAAGGTATTATCTGGCATCTCCATACGGAGGATTCCATCATAGAAGGCATCCCACAGGTCGGGGCCCAAGATAGAGCCTTGAGCTACGCCTCCTGTTATCTCTCTGCTGCGTGGCCCATCTGCTGTGTCGTACCGGAGCTCCCTGTCCCTCAAGTAACTTCGTATAGTAGTAGCAGCAGTAGTGGTGGTGGTAGTAGTAATAATAATAATAATAATAATAATAATAATAATTATTATTATTATTATTATTATATTTTTGAACACATTTTTGCTGTAAACTGGATAGATGACGGTAAAAGCCCGTACTCCACTTCCAAGCTTAGAATCTTCATTTATATTTTTTACAAAAGGAACAAGGTTAGAATCTAGAATATTTGTTAGTTTTATTTACAATAACAAAAAGAGAATTTTTTTCTCGAAATTTTGAGGGTGGGCTAATTGGCGCTTTCTTTCCTGCTCAAGCTCCAAGTAAATAAATTCGACAACAGAACATAATTAGGTAACGGATGACTTACAACTATATTATGTTAATTATACTGAAAGGAAAGGACTGCAGTAAACAAGCCGATGGAATTTTGAATATTACAGTAATGTTGAAGCTAGCATTTGTGTAACTAACTGGTATAACGTAAGGCTTACACAAGAGTACACACAATCTGCGTTGTGGGCGCGTTGTACTGCCTTCTGAACACTGTGTATTACTGGGTTAATTACGATGTCAACAACACGCCTCAATGTCAACAGCAAATCCTCTGTCGTACTCAAAGTGACGTACGCCTACTGACCACGACTAAAACGCCACGTCGCCATTCGCTGTATCAAAATAAATTGACTTTTCGTTTTACTCACACGTCGGCAAAAATACATTTTTCACGTAAACCATTTTCCTTTCTCTTTACGTTTAACAGCGTCACAATAATATCGCGGTACAATGTCACCAACCTTTACTTATTACAAAAATACAACACAAAGACTAAGTAAACTATTGAGAGAAACACGTATCAAAATACCTTACAACTCAAGTAACATAGTTTACTTAAACTAAAATATGAAAATATAGAATTCAATGCTCCGATTGCTTTGATTAGTAGGACAGATCCTACAAATGAAGAGAAACTACACGATAGATTAGGTCAACACTGCAATGCTTTCATAAAGAAGCATAAAGGACAAGTGGGGCTGTGAGAGACGAAGCGCATGCGCGTCGCCCGCTCGTGCGGCCCGAGCTTCAAATAGAGCTCCTGCCGCAGGGACCACAGATGATGCTGGATGTTAAGGGGTGCGGCTTGCTACAGGCCGTGGGCTCTTAATTAGTTATCTAATTTAGGATGAGTGTACGCCGAGGCCGGGTCCAAGATTCAGCTGGCACAGATTGGTAGGGACCGAGGGCTCTAATAAGGTGATTGCCCTGGAAGCGAGGGTGCGGCGACAGAATTTACGGGACAGTGTTCGTACAGTGGCCTCCAGGGAACGGACACGCAGGGTTTCTCGGATTTTGTTTGACGTCAGGTTTTTGCCTGGGCTATACGTCCAGCGCAATCCTCGGCCCAGGAGAGACTGAAGCTTTTGCTTGTGGGTCTTGGCCAAGTAGCCCCATTCCCGGAATTGGTGGTGACGATAAGCTTCCCTAAGCGGTGGGTCATAGAGTTACTGCAAAGCAGGGATCGGAGTTGATATAGACGATGGGTGGTCTTGCGGGCTACTTGATCGGAGTGTGTTCGCCAGGTAAGACGACGACCTAGGTGGAGCCCGAGGTACGTAACCTCCCGAGACCAGAGCAGAGGAATGTCGCCTACGTACAGTGTGTCAGGGATCCTTCTACCTCTGGAGAAGAAAAGACGCATATCTACAAACCCAGTTCGTCTGCACACTGTCTATATAATAAACATAAATTTTAGACGCGTATAACGTTAAACTAATAAAAACATTCAAAACAGACACAAAACAAATTCACGGAACGTCTTAATATATGAAACACTTACGATAATTCATCGAAGCAAGAACAAATTAAATAAAAACAATACAGGATAACTTATTACACCTTTAAGCCTAATTATTGTTAAAAGTTAACTCTAAGACATAAAAGCTAAACAATACAAATTTTCTGCATAATCATTGAAACCGCTGAAAATATACGTCATTTCTGCAAAATTTACGTAAAGAAAATTTTAGTAAATTATATTTGCAGAGAAAATCTAATGTAGCTGTGAGCAATGTAATATAAAGAAGAGTACTAATTTGATTTTAACAAAACTGCAGTAGAAAGCAAATAGATTTTACATTCAGAAATGAATATAAATCTATTATAAATATTTTTAACTGGTTGTAGGTGTTTTGTAAACTAATGAATATCGCGTCCGGTTATCAATCTACAGATCCCCGGTTCATTTCCAGGGCACCATAAAATGAAGGTAAGTTTTTAGGTAGTAGGTCGCATGTTAAAAACAGCAATAATTACCCTGTACTCCCTAATTTTTCTTTATCATAGAGTTTGTACACTTGCGTTTGGATAAATGATTCTCTACTCTAATAATTTCAAAGTATAAATCTTTAAGACAGGATGGGGCCACAGGTTGCTTGACACTAAACATTGTCCTTACTTTAGTAGTGATTGTGAATTAATAGGCTGTCAAATAATTTGTGAACTTTGGTCATAAATAAATACCACTGTTAAAAGATTGGATCGATGTTTCGAGAAACCTTATTGTCATCATCAAGACTTGTACACAGGAAACTCAGGAATAGGTAGACCTACAGGTATGATGAGTGATTTTTTATGCTAATGGTTGTGTATACGAGGGTCAGTTAAAAAGTTCGCAGAGCGACACTGTGTACCGCTGTGTAGCTTGGCGGTAAAACGAAAATTTTTCTTGTGTTGAAAGATTTGTATTTTCTGTGAACTCTTAATTTCCAGATCTATCTAACAATTTATTCATTGTTTAGAAACTGTTTAAAATTGATGTGTGTTTTGAAAAACAGACAAAATCAAACATCGTGGTGTTATTCTTTGTTAAAAATTGTTTAGTGCCAACAAAAATTCAAAACGAAATAGTAAATGTGTCAGGAGATGCTGCGACTTCAAAACCAACGGTTTGTAAGTAGGCACTTGAGTTTAAACGTGGTCGTACGAGCAATGAAAACGTGGTCGCACTGGACGCCCAAAAATTCAACAACTCCAGATGCGGCAACCATCTTGCACAACGCTTTTTCACACCAAGTTCTTGAGTTAAAGTATGATACACACGCTCATATGAGACGCTTATGATTTCAGTAACGTCATCCACTACTCAATCTGCGGTCTTCCAACACCCTACGAAATTTTTTCAATAATACCATTTTTTGTTGCACTTTCTAGACGTCCACTGCTGGAATAGTCTTCAGTGCTTGTACGACCACGTTTAAACTCGAGTGTGCCCCACTTACCGTTGTTTCCGAAGGCGCAACATCTAACACTTTTAAAATTTTGTTTTGATTTTCCATTGGCGCTAAAACAATTTTAACAGAGAAATCATCACAACACGGATTTGATTTTGTACATTTAAAAACACGCGTGACAGGAAAATTTCAAACAGCTGGTAAAAAGTGAATAAATTAACAGATATATTCTGGAAATTAACAGGTGTTCACCCGAAATATAAATCTAGCAGCACGCGAAAGATTTTAGATCTACCACTGAGCTATAAATGTCGCTCCGCAAAATTTTCAACTGACTCTCGTATATCTATAGTTACATAACACATAAAAGATGAATTACCACAGATGAAAGGTGCACAATTGATGCATGAGCAAGAGGGCATTTTAAAAAAAAAACACTTCTGTCGTCTAGAATCGTCTCCTTGGAAACCAGAAAGAAATATATAAATATCGGTATGGAGAAGCATACATCACTGACATGTTCTAAGGGTTATATTTAAAATCATTGCCGAAATGAAATATTTGCATAGAAACTACTTCTTTCCACTTATTTCTTCAGCCTTAACCACAGTACTGTGATCACTAACGTATACCACTTCACGTTAGCGCACTCGATTTTCACTGATGATGCCAGTCGATGGCACTGCCGAAACGTTTGGTTTTGCAGAAAACATTGGACCACGGCCAAACAGCCCGGGAAGGAATTTTAACAAAAACTACTTATTTGTTTCCGAAACGTAGTACACATTATAAAAATTACCCCCTCAACGTAGTACACATTATAAAATTACCCCCTCGCCCTTCAACCACCCTTTTCATTTATAGACATTTCATCTACCTTTCTACAATGGATTATTATTACCTTTTTTCAGGATACTTTATTTATCAAAATTAAGTACTTCAATCTTGTTGAAACATAAAACGTTGCTGGTAAACTTCCCCTTCCCCTTAACCTAACTTTACCAAAACCAACTTCCTATACAACTCGGGCTCATATGTAAAAAATTACTTGATTCTGTTTAAATTTGCGGCAGTTATTGTTTGTCACAGAAAAAATTCTACATATAGACACACAGACAGACACACACACAAACACTTCGGAAAATGACTTTTCTTCATGTTTTGAGGGTAGTAAAATCAGAATCAGCCCTTATCTCAAACACGATTTTCTTCGCGATCACCATACTTCCACTTCCTTACAAAAGTGGAATATGGAAGTAAAAACGTTTCATTTTAAGCATATGCACGTGGGGTCGGAAACCTAGACTTTGAGTGGAAAGTGGAGAAGAGCTACCTTGAAGCTTCTGAGATATGGTGGTGGAGGAGTGTCTTAAGAATATCGTGGTCGGTAAGAATACCTATTGTTGAGGGTTTTTTAGAGTGTGGGAAAAAGAAGGGCACTGATTGGATCCAATATAGGAAGGATAAGCAATATGGTTGGCCATCTGTTACACCGTTCAAACTGGTTCACCATGCTGATTACGGGGTAGATCAAAGGGGGTACTGTGAGAGGAGGGACCAGGTCGGAGTAATGTGGTAAAAGACGGAAGAAAGTATGAGCTGATCGAAAAGCTTTCAACAGAAAGGAAGAAACTGTAAGCTTACCAACTTCTGGGTTGAGAAGGAGAAGAAGAAGGTTCTGAATATTTACTAGGTTCTGAAGGTCAGCGACGTCACCACTAAATAACTGCAACTGTAATGTCAGAGACAAAACATGACGTCCTCGCCTCACTCCACCGCCTGCAGGCATATACGTCTATGCCTGCAGGCAGCTCGCTCGATCGCTTCCAGGAACTGAGGACGTCATGTTTTGTCTGCAACTATATAACGGGGACCAGTGCATAGCGATACACGAAATAATACCGGGACAACGTGCAGCGTCAGCTCACGGCATTACAAAACACAAATCTTATATTAACATTATGATTTACTTATATATTAAGATGACAGTTGTTCTCTACGTCTACATAGCTACAACGTACTATTACACAAAAAAAATCTGTTTTGTTCGCTCCTTTACTCGCTAAAAAGTGGACGAATTTAAACATACAACACCAGAAAAATAATATTCAGGGCCAAGTAATTTTCCTATTATTGCTGAGGAGAAGACTAAGAAGAATGTGTATTAATTTTATTATTATAACCATTATAACCATCATCGCAGTCATCATCACAGCTATCATGACGTGTCTGCGTACAGCTAAGTCCATGCCTCGCAAGTCGCAAGTTTTAGACAGTTCTCTTTTAAACAAATTTGTAAGGTATTATATATATTTTAAATCCCACGCTCTCTACTATAAGCATTTACTTTAAAAGCATTTAGTTCTCATAAGTTTGCACGAAATATGTAAAGTAAAATCCATAAAGACCAGTTGAGGCTGAATTAGAGGAAGAGACGCGAAATATCCTTATAAGATTAAATCTAGTTTAAGCGGTTTAGGGAATTGAGCATACGCTTGGCCTGATTGTTGTATCGTATTAAGGTTTATACTGTATTACGTAAACACAGATAAATATGTTTTTAAACCATGTTTATACAGTATCAATTAATACTTAATCCTCTCAGAATACTTCAAAGAGAGTAGAGAATCACGATCCTTTTCGCTTGAGTAGACAAGCATATTAAATTATTGTTAAATGTAAAATTTATATTAAAACCTCTGAAGACGCAAATTATACCTGTACACCGTAAGTGCGTATATAGTCATGTAAAATATTACGTGCAGAAGAAATGATTTATTCGCTAATATACAATGTAGGATTGTTTGAAATTAATTTAATTTAAGGAATACATAATCTGCAATTAATATACATTTTCTGCTCTTAATATACACATTTTATTTATTACTTTTTATAATAATAACGGGTTTAATTAGGTTTGAACTAGATATCCTTTTATAAGGGATCGTATGAAAGTAAAATTTACAATGAATATTTAGAAGCTTCTTAAAGCCATGCTAAATATTTGTTTAGCATAGACCTACAATAAACACTGCCAAGCAAATTGATATCGTAAATAATTCCATGTGTCGAAATAATATATACGTTGCATGATTACAGCATAAAGTTTATTATTAATGCATTAAAGTTTATTTAGTGTATTTAATAGAACGTACAGCAGGCCTTCGTGGGATATATAATTGTCTTCCAGGGACCAACCAACCATTATTATTAAGTTCGTTGAGGAAAACCTTTGCAAAAACCGCTTGATGAATTTGCAACATTATTTCCTTCTTAGACTAAAATCATAAAATACTAACACAGTATCAAACAGCCAAAGTGATCTGACGAAATGCCAGTAGAAGGAGGTAAGGCGTAGAACAGCCTGTTATTAAAGTTGTTCTCAGCACAGATGAAAGATGTGTTCACGCGATTATGTTTGTAAACGGTAGTAATTGAAATAAGTACCTTGAATTTAACTTTTACATGTAACATCTACAGACAAAGGAAATATTTAGTAATAATACAGTAAAGGTAGAGAAGGTGACAGATAAGGACAACAAAGAAAGCCCAAACATTATTGTACGAACAACCACATGATATATATCTGCACTATAGTCCAGGATGAACCTTGGCCTCATAATGATCTGTCTCCAGGTAGTCCGATCACGTGGCTTGGTCTTCCACGAGCCGACGCCCGTCGTAGTCAAGTCTTCCTCCACGTCGTCGTACCATCATTCTTTTTCCTGCCCCGTCTTCTGCGCCCATCTGAATGCCCATTCATTATCCTTTTGGGAAATCTTTGGTTGTCCATTCTTTTCACATGCCATATCGAGCTGATTCTTCTGGATTCTATAAATCGGACGATACCTCCATTTTTTAGAATGGAGTCTATTTCTGGATTACATCTGGTCCTCCATTCTCCATTACAACATACTTGTAAGAAGATTTTTCCAATCATTTGTCTTTCAAAATTCTCAGACCTTTCTCATAAACTGCTTTTAATGTCCAGGTTTTGAAAACGTATATCACTACAGGCCTGATCATTGCTCTGTAAATTTTCAGTTTAGTCTCTTGGGTAAAAAGATTTGATCTTAATAATTTTACTAGACCAAAGTAAACAACTATAAAGAACTATGTAAAGTGTACCAAAGTGTAAGAACAACTGTGGGTAAGAGTAACATAACGCAGTGAGAGGAAACAAAACTCAATTAACAATTTTCGAAAGGAGTGAGTGATATATTCCAACCAAACAATAACAAATAATAAATATCGGTATAGAGAACCATACATGACTTCCATGTTCTAAGATTTATATTTAAAATCATTTTCGAAATGAAATATTACCATAGAAACTACTTCTTTCTACTTACTGCTTCACCCTTAACCACAGTACTGTGGTCACTAACGTATACCACCTCACGTTACCGCACTCGATTTTCACTGATGATGGAAGTCGATGACACTGCCGAAACGTCTGGTTTTGCAGAAAACTTTGGTCTAGGGCCAAACAGGACTGGAAGGAATTTTAACAACAAACTACTTCTTTGTTACCGATAACGTAGTACAAAAAATTATCCCCTCCCAATTCAACTTTAATTTTCATTTATAGAAAATTACCCCCACCCCGTTCAACTAGCCTCTTCATTTATAGATATTTCGTCTACGTTTCTACAGCGGATTATTAAGATCTTCTTATCAAGATATTTTATTTATCAAAATTAAGTTCTTTACTCTTGTTACAACAAAAAATGTTTCTGGTAAACTACCCTTTCCCCCTAACCGATCTTCACCAAAATCAATAGGCCTTGAGTCCTCTACAACTCAGGCACATATGTAAAAAATTATTTGATCCTGTTTGAATTCACGGCAGTTATCGTTCGTCATGAAAAAATTTCTCTTGTTACAACATAAAATGTTGCAGGTAAACTACCCCTTTCCCTTGACTTATCTCCACCTAAATCAACAAGCCTTGAATACTCTAAAATGTAGGGAAGTGTGCAAAACATTATTTGATTATGTTTGAATTTACGGCAGTTGTCGTTCGTCATAGAAAAAATTATCCTTGTTGTCACATAAAACTTTGCTGGTAAAGTACACCTTCCTCTTAACTGATCTTCACCAAAATCAACAGGTCTTGAGTCCTCTACAATTCAGGGAGGCATGCAAAACATTATTTGATTCTGTTTTAATGTGCGGCAGTTATCGTTCGTCATAGAAATAATTACTCTTGTTAAAACATTAAAAGTGGCTGGTAAACTACCCCTTTCCCTTAACCGATCTTCACCAAAATAAATAGGCCTTGAGTTCTCTACAACTCAGGCACATATGTAAAAAATTATTTGGTTCTGTTTGAATTTACGGCAGTTATCGTTCTTCATGGAAAATGTTCTCTTGTTACAACATAAAATTTTGCAGGTAAACTACCCCTTTCCCTTAACCTATCTTCAACAAAATCAACAGACCTTGAGTTATCTACAATTGAGGAAGGTATGCACAAAATTATTTGATGCTGTTTAAATGTGCGGCAGTTATCGTTCGTCATAGAAACAATAACTCTTGTTAAAACAAAAAATGTGGCAGGTAAACTACCCTTTCCCTTAACCGATCTTTACCAAAATCAACAGGCCTTCAGTCTTTTACAATTGAGGAAAGTATGCAGAAAAACATTTAATTTTGTTTGAACGTGCGGCAGTTATCGTTCGTCATAGAAAAAATTACCTTTGTTAAAACATAAAATGTTGCTGGTAAACTACCCCTTTCCCTGAACCGATCTTCACTAAAATCAACAAACATTGAGCTCTCTATAGCTCAGGAAGGTGTCCAAAACATTATTTGATTCTGATTGAATTTACGGCAGTTATCATTCGTCATAGAAAAAATTACCCATGTTAAAACATAAAACTTTGCGTAAACTGCCCCTTTCCCTAAACCGATCTTAACAAAATCAATAGGTCTTGAGAACTCTACAATTCAGGGCTGTATGCAAAACATTATTTGATTCTATTTCTTTTATAAATTTGCTAACTGCTATAATTTTTATTGTTCGACTAAGCTTTTCGTCATCACTGACATCTTCAGGTCTTAAACAACGTGTTTAAGACCTGAAGATGTCAGTGATGACGAAAAGCTTAGTCGAACAAAAAAATTATAGCAGTTAGCAAATTTATAAAAGAAATAGTAAGGATGGCTGCTAATTTAAACAATACGAAGAATTATTTGATTCTGTTTGAATTTCCGGCTGTTATCGTTTGCCATAGAAAATACCCTTGTTAAAACAAAAAACGTTGCTGGTAAACTACCCCTTTCCCTTAACCGATCTTCATCAAAAACAATAGGCCTTGAGAACTCTACAATTTAGGGAAGTATGCAAAATGTTATGTGATTCTGCTTGAATTTGCGGCTGTTATCGTTTGCCATAGAAAAAAATTACCCTTGATAAAAAAAAGTTACTGGTAAACTACCACTTTCCCTTAATCTCGATCACTATTTTTTTTGCCATCACCATACTTCCATTTCCTTATGGAAGTAAAAATTAACTTCCAGAATAAAAAAATCGATTATTAAGTTCTTGGTCTCTATACGACAGGAGCCATTCCACTAACACAGAATAAGGCCATAAGACGCTTACCAAAACACAGGCTTTCGAGAAAGCCACTCATAAGCTACTCATAAGCTTATGAGTAGTGTTATGAGACTACCGGTTCACGTTGTATTATGCTATCGTTAAAACTGATGCTGCAAAATATAAAAAATATTCATTGAATATTTGTGTATGTGTTAAAACAGTGGTTTAACAAGGAAACAAATTGCTTATTTCTAAGTAAGGGAAACATTAGAGTACACACCACATATCACTCATCCTAGACTACTGAATTTAAACGTGGTCGCAGTGTCAATGAAGTAACCAGTAGATGTCTCATTTAAATAAAGAATCCAGAGATAATTCGTATGTAATTGATTTTTAGCCAACAAAATTTTATAAAATAGTTGTCAGCTAATGTATCGGAACTGTATTTACAGTTTTACACTTATACAGTATTTACGAATGTTAGATCTGTCTGCAACATGGGCGTAACCAACGATACTTGCCATTTGAGAAATTCAAAAACGTAGTACCGAACTACCGGAAAATTACCCAAAGGCAATCATGTGATAAACCAGATCACATACAAAATAACTTTATTGACTGATTAAGTAATAAGTAATTTTTAATAATAACAGGTAAGTTGTAAATTGTTAAGTAATAATAAGACAATGTATCCAGCAATAATAGACTATTTTAATGACGATAATATAAACAAACGCTTTTACCTTGAAAGAAGAATGTGTATTTTGTAATATAATTTATTACAAATATAAAATAAAGATAGCAAGAATTATTGTGATACTAATAAATGTTGTCTGAATCTCGGTGTTGAACTCGCCGACGATACAGCTCCACTTTGGATTCACCAATTGGTAATTATTCCCAATTACAAAGAATAAATTAAATATAAATAATGTATGATAATAAAGTTTGATTGGTTGATAATAAAAATTTTTGTAAGTTATAAAATTTTATTTATATATATACTTTTGTTTTGTTTAATTGTGTTTTGTTTTGTTTAATAATTAATTAATTGTGTGTGTGCTTTAATTTTTCCAATTAAATAGGTATGAATTTGTCATTCGAAACAATTTGTTTCTTTTAATAATTTAATAGTGTAGTTAGATCTGTTGATTCTCTCTGCTGACTTTGCTCTTCTTCTTCCTCTCAGATATTTATTTTATCACTGTAAATTATTTTTTTAGAAGAAAAAATAGCTAACATTCACTATACAAATAAATACAAACTCTTATAACAGAATAATGATGTTCATTTATTGACATTTAAAATTATGCGCCATTCAGGCTGCGCATGGCCCAGGCATTGGTTGATATCTGCTCCAGTCGGTAGCGAACAAGATTGACAAAATGTATTTTTACAAGATTAATTAATTAGGATTCTTTTAGCGAGTCGAAATGGTCAGAGGGCAAGGAACAAGATACAGTCTTACAGATACTTTTAAACTAAATTATTATGGCTGAATCATTATGTAAATTGTCAATTATGAAAAGTAATATCGAACCATTCGTCGAAATGACGTCACTTGCTTCCAGCAGGCTGTGTACTTGGCTCGTTCGGAAAATAAGTATGGCCGCCGTAACCTCGATTTTCTCTGCTATGCACTGCTAATACTGGTTGAGCTTCTCCCACAGAAATAAATGAATATTCCCTTCTCTGCGAAGTAGTGTTGGTCCAGGAATATAGTGTAGAGTGTTCTCTCTTCTCCTGCGATGTCGTTTCGTGATGGGTTACTGGTGAAGTGTCCGGTGTTCAAATATGTGTATTCGTGTTCTGCTAATATGGTTCAAAATCTTCTCAAAATGGCCGTTGATTTCTTGTGCTTGTGTTAGATGGTGTTATTACTGTTGTTCGGAATTAGTGAGGTGTTAATTATTAACTGTTAGTGTTATTTTTATTTAGTTAACCTCTGTTACACTTTTCAAAGCTACACTCACGGTTTTACACAAAATTATACTTTTTCGGTCTTCTGTTAGTAAATTCTCAACTAGTCGTATTAACGATTAACAATAGACTAAACTCTGAACGTCGTCGTTTTAGGGTAATTTGTGATATGTTTTTTTCCTCTTTCCATTGTTTATATATAAAAGTACATGTCTTAGATTTGGTTCATCATCTAAATATACATAATAAGTTTTCTTATTTATTACTGTATTTCAAGTATTTCTTAATTTTACAAAAATCTAATTATTCAGCAATATTGATTAATTAATTTTACATAATTGGATATATAGCTGGGTTTGTTTCAAGTTCATTTAAGCCTAAAAATTACAATTTTTTATAATTATTGTAGGCCTCATATTTTGTACAAATTTAGTGTTTAAATGGTTTATAAGTGTTTTTTCTGATAATATTTCCATGGAATAATATTAATAACTCTGTGATTATCTTTTGTTGTTAATAATTTTGTTGTTAAAACACTTCAATATGGATTAATTTACTGTTTAGTCTGATTTGATTACCATTATAGGCCTAGTAATATTTGTTTCCAAAAGAAGTTAATTTTCTTTCCTTTGTCATTCCATTCGTTATTAATTGTATCTGTACTAATTACATTTTCCATTTCTGTGTTGTATGGACTGAATTCTATCCACTATTATGTAGTTTGATTCTCTGATAGATAGTTTTGGTTTACATTACTGGTCTGTTTTTTCTAGAGTGGTGTATTAGCTAGTCTGCTTTGTACCTTTCATATGGTTTACAGTTTTAAATAAAATTATAACATTCCTATTTCCTACTTGCCTCTCTGCCTTACAAACTTGAAAATTAGTTAACATGATTTTAAATACAACAAAACATCTTATTATCTACTATTTTTCCTATATCACCTAATTTTAACAAAAACATCTTATATCTATTATTTTTAACTGTATCATCCAATGATAACAAAATGTTTTGTTCTTATCATTTTTAATTATCTTATTTAATTATAACAAAAATATCTTATCCTACTTATTCCCTGGACATAATTTAATTAGAAAATAAAAAACTTTTATTACTAGTAATACTGTCAGTCATTTTAAATAATTTTATTTCCTACACTATTTTTTATTATAGTGTGTCACTGGTTATTCTCTACACTCACTGTAGTCTCTAACTTTTATTGTATTTTTTATGGTATTTCACCTTATATTCCTTACACTAATGGTAGTCTTTTGTTTTTACACTATGGTAGTTTTTGGTTTGTTTCTACACTATTGGTAGTCTTTTGTTTTTACATATAATACTTATATCTAGTTTACAACTCGGTTTTCATTGGATTGTATCTTGTAACTTGAGTTACGGGGTCTAAATATGTTAGTTTTAAATTTAGTTCAAAGGTATGTATTCCTTTATTAACATTTTTGGAATAGCTCTTTTTATTTCTAGGCTCCTTGTAGGAATCTTGACATATTTTGTCCTTTCTTCGTTATTGTATTAGTAAATTTCTTGTCTTGTGGTTTCTCTGCTTCTTGACCTTATAAATTTCCATTATTAATATTGTTTTCGCCTTTTTATTTCCTTTTTCTAGTCTTTCCTTTTTACTGCTTCCCCAATCTACTGGGTATACTGCTGGTTTATTGGGTTTTTACATAGTAAGTTATTTTGACCAATAGTTTTCTTTGTTATTTTTTATTCTTATTAACATTTTATTGACTTAATGTACATTTTCTTTTGCTTAATCTTTAAACAATTCATTCTTCTCACTCACTATGGACCTTTTCTTCTTTATTTATGTTGCATTAAGTTAAAATTTTAACGTGATAATTTTGTTATGCTACAATTTTCATTATTACGTTGCAACTTGTCACAAATCTACACTTGCCGCATAAAATAGGTGAATAAACATTTCAGATATTTCTACATACACCTTGTTCTCCAGGTTTGGTTGGACGTGGCATTTATCTGTTAGCAGATTTAAAAACACGGCTATCTAGGAAGTTCTGCAACAAATTCTGAAGTCTTCAGCACTCATAATGAGTAATATAATTTGTCAAATGTATTTTGAACTTCAATGTTGTTGCATTAAATTTAATTCACAATAAACTATAAAAATATTACGCTCAAAAAGTTCATAGTCCTATGAGCAAAAGCGGAAAGCACAACATACATAAATGTTCGTTGGGCGTTGTGTGAATATCTGGTACTTAGTTTTAATTATTTGATTAAGCACGCTAATACTAGAAGACGACCACACATTATTAATAGTCGAAGCCTTGGGTAGTTAGTTAAAACGATGTACGATGATAATAGTCCGTGGAAAGTATAAAAGTTTGTCTGTGGATGATACTTAACAATATCTCCTTGAGGAACATAGAAAAATAAAGCTCAAATATGTACGTATGTAAGAGAGACAAGAAATCGTTTGGCATTTAGTAAATAACATTTAATTTCCCGGATTTTGTTGTCCATGACGTGCCCAGTGTTATCAATTAACTGTATAGAATATAACTGACGAGGAACGCAAATTGTTATTGTTAAAAATGATTAAATTTTTAGCTTACATGGAAGTGAACAAGGAGCCATCACCTAAAGTAGTGAGGACAGCCCTCCTAGCGGCAGCTTCTGACGAAGCTCTAACGAGGGAAAGCTAGTTTAGGCAGTAACTTAAAAATTAAAAAATTTTTAATAATATTAATTTGTGTTCTGTGTCAGTATTATTCTATATAGTTAATTAATATTTAAAGTGTTTTATTTTCCTTGTTATTTAAAATAATAAACTTTTACCTAAAACGTTATAGCTGTATTTCGAACTAAGTGTTTTAACGGTAACAAAAAGCCCAATAGTCTTACATTTTAGAATAATCATGTAAACATTTTTATAAATTTGTGTGATATTTTGTCTATTAAATTTTAGCATCTTTGTTAGTCTGTTACTGTGTAAACGTTAATCCATTAAAATTTTGATACATACATTAGTTGAATGCAATAACTGTTTTGTTGCAATTATTCGGCTTCGACCGAATGCAACGATCGGCGGATCGTACTTTGCCCGACGTCCTGACGTCATGGCGTTCCCTTTACTAATGGAGCCGTTGTTCGGTTAAATCTCGGCAGTCGAACACCAGACCGCCCTTGTGAGCAGAGCCGTCCTTTCAGCACATTAAATAAGAAGCCTCGATTACCAAGGTAACTATGATTTTTGGTTATCATAAATCAATGCTGGGGACGAATAATTTTCGTCTACTACGTTTGTAAAATAAAAGAAAACTTTTAATTTCTGTAAATAGGTTGTTATTCATAACCAACCAAGACGTGTCTTGTTTGTAACAGTCAGCCTCGAATAAAACCAATTTTCAGTCAGTCAAAAAAAAAAGATATGTAAAGTTCATTGTCAGTATTTGTTGTATATATAATTTGAAGTTGTAATTTTATAACGTAATTTTGTGATTATGTAAATTTGTGACTACGCACTATATGAATGAATGTGGACGTACTAATTAAGGTGTGCGGGTGCATAAAATATACTAAAAGATATGAAATTTTCAGTTCAAAACTTGGTTCGACGTACAGGAGTGAGAATACAAGTATATGGACTCGACGTAGCTTTTTTCACACGTTCTTCCAGCGTGAACATAGCAGCTGTCCATGGCATGAGCTAAGGAACACGCATCCGTTGCGACCAGCTACAGCAGGCTTTAAGCGAAGATCTCCGGATTGCCAAGTAACACTTAACCGTTAACAACTTTCAGTGGAAGTTACAGTACAATTAATAATGAAAAGAGAGATAAACTAGTTTCACATAACCTTATGTGACATGAACCAAAACCTTTTACGAATATTTTGTGATGCAGAACAGTGTTAGAATTTTCGTGATCACAGCTTGTACGCTAAACACTATTAACTGTAAACCAGTATTGATTTATGCGATCGTTCTATATCCAGCAATCAGTTTATCCAGTACGTAAATTATACAATTATTGAATTTTAGCAAACCATTTATTCAGCATTTAATATTTTCAATATTTAGCTTATTTCTGAGTTGGATTAACTCAGTAATTAACTTTTGCTGATTGATTGATGATTACGTAAATTTTCGAGGCTCATATTGTTTTGAAATAAACGGGTCGAGTTCGACACTGCTCACTAACTGGTGTCTCAAAATTTTTTTTACTTACCCTCCCCCCTTTTGGGAATTATGTTGAACTTTAAGGATACTTGAGAAGTATGTTATAATGTGTAGAGAGACATAAATAGTAATAAGTATTTTGGTTGATTTTGTGGTATTTTATGTTATTTTTGGTGTATTCTGTGTGTTGCGCTTTTGGGGCCAAGCAAGCAAGAAAGCGTGCAACAGTTTATTAGTGTTTCCGTTCACCCTCTTGATAAACGTAATACCAGACAAGCAAATATTTTTATGTATTAATTACTTTTTGTTATGTATTAATAATACATATATTATTACATACGTATTAGTCAATATGTTAAATACTTAATTGTTTGTTTGTGTTAAGAATTACTGTAATTTTATTAAATCTGGATAACTTATTAATCGTGTGTGTATTCTATGTTGGATGCTGTCTAATTAGGAAGTCTGTTGTAATATTAGTGTACTTGTTTTTAAGAAGTGTTCAAAAATATTGTGAGTATCGCTTTCTGCGATGCTCAATAATTTGCTTCGCTGTTTTAAGATTGCGATGCATGGAATCCTCGTAACAACACAATAAGAAGAGTTCTGGAGAAACGTTTGGCACAAACGTACGTTTCAAGATCATTGGTCAATGTTTACGAATTCGTTTTTTGTAAATAGTAACTGTTTTACAATATTGTGATTGCGAGTACACAGTGTATATGTCCTGACGACGATCTATGACCGAAATCGATCGAAAGTAAGAATGTGAGTTATTAAAACTTTATTATAAATCATATGTATGGTATATTTAGGTTATGAACAATGAACACACCACAATAGAAGATTAAGATTATAGGTACCATTAGGAAGCAATAAGTGTGTGTATATTATAAATATATCACATTATCTTTATCACAACAAAAATTACTGCCAAGTAACGCCCAAGGTAAGTACTATAACTGTTTTATATTATTTTTCAGTTTAATTAGAAATATAATAAATGATCAAAAACAGAATATATTATTATTATTATTATTATTATTACTATTATTATTATTATTTAATCTTATATCTGCCCGTACGTGGCCTGACCTAGAATGGTTGACCCGCAACGTGCCTACTACAGCTACAAAGTATTTGGGATTGGAAGCGCGTATATCTTTCCCGTCCTCCGGTCGTGTAATAACACACACCAGCTCAAATGGATCGGAACAGCTGGTACAAATTACTCTGCACAATAGGAGGTCTCAGATATATGGTTTCGCAGCCAATTCTACCGCTCTCAACAGCCATAACGGTTGACTTTGTAACACTGGCCAGACCAATATGCATTTACGTTACTGCTAACCCAGTACTGTTAGCAATGCTTTTAGTATCCCATAACGCTACAGATTGAGCAATTTTTAGGCTACGTATAATCGTAACAATACTATAATCATTTTCTAATGGAATACAAAACATATACGTATCTGAAGTGTGCCAAATTACAGCCGTACGCGGTTCCTCCTTAGTACGTCCACCGCTTCCGTCTATAAAGTTATTTATTTACATACTCTTTTTATAAAGTCGTTCCGCATACACGTAGCTGTAGAAATTGAAACAGCCTCCACTTAGAAACATCATTCTGGAGTAGATAAAGGTGTCACTTATATAGGAAAATAGATATTTGTAGGCCTATACAGTGGTTGATTTCTAAAATTATAGGTACCGGAACGGATCTATTCAAAAGTTGTACAGAAACAAATATACTTATAATACTTATATTTTATACTAGCGTATAAGTTTACATCAGGTTATTACAAAGGAGACCTCTATTTTTAAAGCCTTATAAAATATATAACATACGTATAAACTTGTATTTATAAAGGTGATAAAGATTAATGATGTTTCTAAACAGCTTCATCGTCAGGTTAGCCGCACGACAATAGAAAACATGTCTCTCATGATGGCGTCATCCCGGAGCTTCAATCAAACTCTAAGTGATGGTTTCGGTGGTTCGGACATTTTAAAAAAGTTTACATACTTTCACCATTGGGTCGTCATATTGTTTGTTTCTTGACCTTTCCTTACTCTTTGTGTCCAATGCTGTATGATGGCCAGAAATCAACCACGAATCCACGTACTTTGATGGATTAAATAAACGGAGAGGAGGTCCATTAATTTTTACAAAAAATAAGAGATAGGATTTCTTTTGGATCCTATAGGTTCAGGGATGCCGTTCCGGCGTGTTCCCCTTGACATCAAGCCCTGTGTGTATACAATTGATTTAAATTAAAAAATTATTGATTCTTTTAAATTTATTGTGTCAAAACGTGTTTCGTTACTTCTTTATAAAAATAATAAAAGTTTTAGTAATAATGAAACATTCTATATTTATTACTACTTAAGTAATTTATATTTTGTAAACAAGCAACTTATAGAAGGTGTGCATGCTAAATGTTACGTTCTATTAACCCACACAACATTTCAAAAAAAAGAATTCTCTGTAATAATAAGGTCACCTTAAAACTCCATCAAAGAATAATTAGATGCTACGTATGGTCTATATTTTTGTATATGACCGAAGAATGGGCACTGGAAGCTACAACAATTAAACGCTTGAAGACACTCGAGATGTAGTTGCACAGAAGAATATTCAGAATACACAGAAGGAATCAGCACTTAATAAATTCACCACTGAGTTTGAAAAGTTAAGACAGCAAATGAAGGAAAACAACTATGGGAAAATCTAAAGTTTTGACTTGAGTAAAACAAATAGCACTGAGAAAGAGAAATATTGTAATGAGACGAGTACGTACGGTTCAAGACCCCACTGTTGAGTTCGTTAATTTGTAATGGGACGAGTACGAGCGTCTCGTTATTTTCCCACAATGTAAGCCTATTCGTTGCTATGAACGGGTATGTTCCCCTGTCTTTACTCTCTTAGGTCGTTTTATTTTACTTAATTATTTAAATATCTGAGATATTTGGAGTTGTGGGATATATTGATGCAATTAATTAATATTAACTTAGCTCTCTAAAAAATATCAGTGTTAGTGTACTTGAAACTTAAATAATTAATGTGTTATTCTGTAATTTCGTTCAACCCTATTATACCTTGAAGAGAATTAGGTATAATTTTGTATTTTTACGCTCTCTCTTTGGTGTCGGAGAATTCCGCTATAAGCGCTGTAGTACCGGAGCAACGAAACTTAGAGGTTATTTCACTGTTTATGTTAACCAATTATTCTATACTTAGTCAGTTACTTTTTTATTCCCAACTCATTAAATCATACTCCAAATGACAAGATTTTGCAACTATATAAAGGTTCTTTATTTGTTTACTTCTTTAACATTGAATAAGATATGTTCTAACTGACATACACGTGGGCTATAGATTACGTGAATCGATTATTGATTAGTCCGATCCTTTATTTAGATTCAGTTATATAGTGTGTTTTAATTTGTAATTAACTTAATTCAGGGTGTGAAGGTTCTTGTAACTGTGGGGAAGATTAAAAATACATAGATAAGAATGCAAGATTTACAAATTTGAAGTGTTGTGTAGTTAATATGATTGATATAATAATAATTTACCAGACTAGAACGAAGCAAATCGTGTAGGCGGTTGATTGATAAATTTACTGTTCTGGACGATTATGCCGTACAATATTCTTTCTTCGGTTTAATAAAATGGAATTCTTGTCCTGTCCACCTCGGAAATACAGCTCACTGGATTGATTTACAGCCCGATTGATGCTTCTTCTGCAATTCCTGAATCCAAATACGTTCTTCTCTCGGTTGAAGCAATTAGTGATGTTCCGTGTATTTGAAAGGTTATAAGTTCTAGTGTAGTGTATATTATTAGTTGTGATATCTTTGACTCTTTCTATTTGGTTTATTATATCGTCAATTCCTTTCGGATATGGGACAATTCAAGTCCTTCCTTGTAGAATCCAGTTATTTATTTTCTATTGTGATTTCATACTATAGTCTTGTTTGATTAAACTGTATTGGCAAGAGTCATAAATATTATCATTAGAATTTTGTATTTTATAAGAGTATCTGCTAACTTAGAATATTCCGATTAAATTGACATTTCTTAGGTTTTTTAATCTCATCACATTCAGATCATAAAAGGCAATAATTGAAAATCAACAACTTCTTCATTTCCTGTAGTCCATAGCAACACATGATTTTTCTTACTTCCACATGTTTTGTATATAGTGTTTATTTCATATATTTTTTGTCTATTCCTTATTAATTTGCTATCATATCGGAATGTAACTTTACCGATAGTTGGTTTATTATTTTCTACACATATTCTGCTGGTTTTTTGATATGAGCCGGTTTCTTTTACATTTACTACTTTTTCGATATCAAACGTTATCAATCGATATCATGGCATTGTGGCATTATCATAATATGTATAATTTGACATGGTTTATTATATATCATTACTAATTTAATGTTTTTCTAGCTCTTCGAACCGTATTCATTAAATATTATTAATTTATGTACCTAACCTTTATGTTATGAGTGGTTATATAGTGTTTTTGGCTGTTAAGCCTTTTATTGTATATGGACCTACCTGTGTTTATAACTGGTAAACATCTATAGCCCTTTTACATAAATTCATACATATAATCAAATCTTAACTATTAACATTTACATAAACAATTATTTTTTCCATATCTAATGACAATTTTATCTTGACGTATGGATCACATATAAGAAAATTCAAATCTATTAACACTAACTAGCTGCTTCACACTTCATTCTACAACAGTAATTGAATAATACATCTTGTTTCATTACCTTTCATTAACTCAACACATAATTGGTATAACGTAACATAAACTTTATCATAACATTTGTTGTCACAAAATAATATCATTTAACTCAAAATCCTTACTTGCTATTGCTATAAAGTAAATTATTGTTTCATTTTTGTTTATTTTTCTCTGAACATAGATCATTAACTATTATCTAACTTACAGGTTTGTTTATTCTCGTTAATTCTACCTTGCATCCTTATTTATCTTTATCTATAATTATAAATGTAATTATTAGATTTTTGTTTTATCATGGGGTTAGATAGTGACTTGTTTATTATTCTGTTAACCTAATTTTTATGTAACATGGATGCTAGCATTTCTGTTGCGTTACAATATGAAGGAAAAATTTGGATCAAGAAAATATATAATCAAGGTCAGTGGCAATTCTTCTAGAAGGCAATGTTAACGTGAACTGTTCTCTACATGTTGTCCACTCCTGCACTCTCTTCCGTAAGGTTTACGTAATTTCGTACAATTGTCAAAATTTTCGTCATGCTATTCCTTCTTTGTTTTCTTTATTTCCTCGTCTCTGTAGTATTTTCGTCTATTGTTAATTTCTGTGAGTAATTTTTTTTAAATATTGACTTAATGCAATTTGCATTCCTTTTATATAGCTCTAATAACTTTCATTTGTCAACTCTTCAACCAAATTGTCTTTAACACCCCTTCATTTGTTATCTTCTTTCTCCAGGTAGTCTATTCTGTTCTTTAGCATCACCACATTTCCAGCTATACGAATATTTCCTTTGTTCTTTGTTAATTGCGAATGCTTTAAATACACACTTTAGAAAGTCCGTGTAAAGGACTGGGGGAAATTCTTTTTATCTCAACATAAATTCCTCTTCATATTATTTAAATTAGCAACTATCCTTACTATTTCTTTTATGAAATTGGAAACTGCTACAATTTTTGTTCAGACAAAGCTTTTCGTCATCTCTGACATCATCAGGTCTTGAACAACGCTGCTACAATTTTTGTTCAGACAAAGCTTTTCGTCATCTCTGATATCATCAGGCCTTGAAATTTCATAAAAGAAATAATAAATTCGTCTGCTAGTCAGAAGATTTCTTACTTTAATGAATGCTATTTTTTCAAGTGCAATTCTACTTTAAATATCCTCTATATACCTTCCATTTCAAGTGATGGTTTTTCGAAAAATGTTAACATGTTCTTACTTTTAAAGACAAAATGTTGAAAAACGTCAGTACTGTATTCGAATAGGCTTGTCAGTGAAATAACCGTTAAGCTCGTCAATCGATTTAATTTTAATTAACTGACAATTACCATTCTAAAATAATTATTATTACCATTATAATTAGTCTTCACTCATTTGCTGGTGTAAATTAGCGGACAGGTGCCAAACAAATTTTGTAACTCAAAGTGACATACGAAAGTGAGGCCGAAACATTTGCCACACACAGCAAAAGTCGACGACGGTTTAACAGCCCGACTAGTAAAATTTGCATGATAATGCAAGCCATGACCTGCAGCCGGTGAAAGTTAAAGAACGTGCATAAGAAATGTTATATTTACACTAGAAATAAATTCAGTTCAAAGGAAAATGTTTGAGCATGATGATTTTTAAAGAAAGGAAGACCAGAATGGGCTAGATCAAATTTTGTAGTATAGCCTATTACCAAAAGCAATTTTATACGTATTATATCTACGGCGATCTAATAAACGCATTAGGATAGACAGATATGGTAATAAGTAATAAGTAATGTGTAGTGAGTAACGAGTAACAAGTAACGAGTAATGAGTAATAAGTAATAAGTGACAAGTAACAGGTAAGAAGTAAAATTAACAAGTAATAAGTGATAAGGTAATAACATAAATATGAGTGCAATTGTTAAATAGTACAAATATATTGCGACAGTACAATCATATGCAGTACTGTGCATTTAATAGATAAAATAAATATTTAAATTAAATTTATAAATATGTAATAAATAAGCAGGTATGAGATTGAATGCTGAGTTTATGTTAAAAATACGGAATGTAGACAGACAGGAACTGACCTGAACACTCACACGACTGACGCTTAGAGTGTGTACAGTAGTAAGTGATGTGTGTGAGTGAGGCCAGTTCGAGCATGAAAGTTTGCAATCTCACCCTGAATAATTGTCAAATTACAGTCTTTATTTAATCATAGAAAAACCATGAATGGTAGAAAAAATTCAAAGACTCCAAAATATGTATAAATTTAACACGCATGTGTAGTGAGAAAACGGCGTGAAAAGGACGCGCAGTGCGAATTCAGTGCGATTTTAAGTACGTAGTAATTACACGGATTATTCTATTACGATGGTAATTACGTTGGACATGTGTAATTAAATCATCCATCGTCAGAGTACCCTGTAGTTTACATTAGACTTTGCCATTGGCAGAAATGTGCGAAAATATGAAATTGGACGAGAGTGGGAGAACTGACGCCACTGAACAATTTCAAACAGGCAGAATTCTGCCCCAACAGGAACTGTACGATGCTCGATTATAAATAGGGCACGAGAGAAGCCAGCCTTCTTCTCAATCAGTCTTCAGTAACGGCGGGACGCTCTGTCCATTGACGACACGAATTTTTAAATTTTGTTAATTGAACAGTAGATGCGGACGGACGCTATGTTCGTCATAAGTGCAAAAAAGTAACTCTTAATCTATTTCCGAATACGAATATAGATCATACTTTACGATGTCTACACACACAAACATCCGTCAGTCAAGACAAGCTACTATGATACATCATGCAGAGGAACGCTATGCTGAACAATAGATGCGGCTGCCTACAGCAGCAGGTGCAGAGCAACCTCTCACACTATACTACATCAACCAGATGGGACCATTATAGACGAGTAACTGGAGGACGGCAAGTGGAACCTGGGGACGTGCAAGGAACTCCATCAGAAGAGGACCTACGGATCAACGGAGCACATGATTATGAGCTACAAAATCGAGGTGAGAGATAATCCATTTATAAATTTTAAATGAGAAACTAAAGACATTTAAAAGACATTTAAAAATTTAAACATTAATAAGAGCTTATGTAAAATGTAGATAATGAGGTTCAGAGAATCTGATTTAAATTTAATAAAATATTTTCTCTGATGTTTAACGATTAATTTAGTCAATTTCAATTTTATTTAAAGTTTGTAGAGCAATCAATGATTACTATGTAGGAAATACATAAATTAACGTAGTTGAAAGTTATATAACAAAAAACTGCAGTAAAGCACACTGTCAGACTGAGCAGTCGAATTTTAATATTAACAAATAAATATTTAGAACATAACTTTGTTACTGTAGAATAGAAGGTTTATTTAATGATAAATGTACTGCAACATTTGAAAGTTTCAAGCGAACAATAATGAATATTTCTGGCGAAGTAAGTGAGATTTTTAAACACGCTTGTGGTTTATAAATAAAAATTATGAAAACTCGTTACAATTCAATCAATGACTACTCTTATTACCATTACACCCAAACTCCATTAATTGGTACACTTTACCAGTAACGTTATATAAATTTTGGCACTCCACAAATTAAATTACATTTAAATTTGTAAATTGTAGTGTTATAATATATCTTAATTGTATTTGCTATGTAACTTGGAACACAAATTAAAAAAATTTCCTTAGTCTCGAAGCAATATAGATAAATTTCTGGAAAAGGTCCAGTGGAGTAATCAGTCTCTGATGAAGACAAATTCATGTGCTCAGAACGATCGTTGGTTTAAAAATGGTGTTTAAAAACTGGCTTCCACATGTAAGAACAAAAAGACCCAGGAGATAGTAGAAGGTGAACAACTATAAGAAGATGATGAACCCAAGTCTACAACGAGGACAAGCGTTGGATGACGGAAACATGTGGCAGTGGCTGTATTTATCTATTTTTGTGCACTTGCGTATGAGCCGACTTATTTATTTGATAACTTGCCTTTGGATGAAAGTGTAAACTTTCGAGTTCATTGATCACGTAATCTGGCTGCAAAAGGCCAAACTTATTAGAGTGTTAAACACTACCAACAAATTACATATGCAAAAAGAGTAGAAAGACTAATAAAAAGAATTGTAATAAATTTTATATGAATATAATAAGCTGTTGGCTAACACAAAGTTATAAAGAAATATAAAGGAAACTGACAGTAGAGATTCTATTAGAAGATTGTGTTTAATTAAAAATGTGACTTTTTCCTTCAGCTAATATATGTAACAGAAGCAAATTCAAGTTTAATCCTAAGGTAATAAGGGATCCCGTAGCGTAAGAGAAATTTATAACCTGTATAAGCCAGAAGCTAGTGCGTGCGTGCGTGTTTGTGTGTGTGTGTTTTTTCTTGTTTAAATCTAATATTCGGCGCTTCTACGATTTAAAAATTTACGAATAATTGTAGTTCTCTTATACAATGTCGGCAAGTGGTTTAATTAGAAAAAACAGCTTTTAATGCAATTAAAGAAAAGTGAAAAACTATGCCCAACTATTCTGCTTGATTAATGGATTTTTTAAATTGTTACGACCGTCTCCCTGATCGTTGTATGTTACAGTGGAAAACAAAATAAGAAACACCGTTAAGTCACTAATTACCAGTGTTAATTAATATCAGATAACAGTTCGAAATCAACAAGTTATTCAACAAGATTATACTTGTACAATAATTGAAGTTAATCTGTCCACACAAACAATAACGTCAAATATAAAGAATTGCTCACTGTAATCACTTTTCACTAATACACCAACTTGTATTTATACCCCGCTGACATGCCAGAATAAGATGTCACTTTTGAATGACGTTAAACAAATGTCCTCTTACGGGCGATTCTCGAAGACACTAGAAACAGTGTCGAGTCTGGCCTTGAACGCAGTGCGCGCGGACCTGTGACGTCTGGAACAGCCTCGGTTGTTGACGCGCGATAAGTGTCTCGTAATTGTCTTTCATCCCAAAATAGCAGCAATATGTACGCACACACATTACAGCTGGACTCTGCTGGGCTAGTCGAGATCCTTCTAGATCCTTCCGTATTAAGTAACAATATTAATGTAATACATTTTTTTAATTAATGCAAACTTGTAATCTGTTCGTCTTGTGAGCAATAAACAAATCAAACGACATACACATACATGATTTGAAGAGTTGCCCACTGACAGATCTTCTTGTTACTGTCCACATGTTAAACACATACACAAATGCCATAATTAGAGTTTAATGTCTAAGCTATCAAACAAAAGACACTACCACCTGCTGCTGGCATGAACTGAGAACATTACTTCAATATATTAAACGCTGAGCTTATAAGGTAGAAATATCAGTTGACATTAACGCTTAACGTAATACATGAAGAGAGAAAAAGTTAGCCCTACATAAAACAAGTTCTGTGAATTTTGCAAATGTTTAATACTCTCGTTTCTCTGTACTGTTTTTCAGACATCTATGGGCTGCGATTACGTAAAATACGTAATTACGTAAATTACGTATAAATTGTTACGACTGTCTACTTGATCGTCGTAGGTACAGTAGAAAACAAAATACAAGACACCAATTAAGTCACTAATCACCTGGTTTAATTTTCACAGTTAAACAGTTCGTAATTAACAACAGAGTCTCTCACAACAAATCAAATAAAAATTGTTCACACGCAATAAAATGTCAACTAATATAAAACACAATTGTATTACAATTATACCGCCCGATTTTAAAACACACTTCGCTAATAACCACTTGAACCCACCAGTAATCACTTGTAATCGCCCGACAATATACTCGAACCACACTGTAATATATCGCAACTGTAACTGAAACTGAACGTCGTTGAGTACTGGTATTTATACCCCCTCCGAAATACTAGATTATTCCATACTGCGCAGTAACAATAAAGGAAAACATTAGAGCCTAATTCATTGCGGCCTTGACACAGTTCGCGCGGCTTCTGACACAGTCTAGCTAATGCGTCGAGAATCACGTACGCCACACAGATTCAGCTGGACTCATGTGGAACATTCGTTAAAGACGTAGATTTTTCCATAATGTCGTAACAATATTATGCAATTTTTTCTTCTTTGTCAATATTCCTTCACTCTCTCGCTTACATTTGCTGGTTCTTGTTCCAATACACCCATTTCCTTGCTGTTTTTGACTATATCTTTACTTCCACAATTCTCCTTCTTTATTCATCTCTGTTTCCTACATTCCCTTCCCTGAAT
This sequence comes from Magicicada septendecula, assembly GCA_034769895.1. Classification (NCBI taxonomy): domain Eukaryota; kingdom Metazoa; phylum Arthropoda; class Insecta; order Hemiptera; family Cicadidae; genus Magicicada; species Magicicada septendecula. Next base: position 2,679 of record JAWRYS010001312.1, on the reverse strand, counting down.
CTATATTTTTATTAGATCCTGATACACTTCTTTTACCCATAGTACTTGTGTCTTTCAGTTTTCCTGAAAGGCGAGGATCTTGATAACTGTCATTTCTGGCTGGATTCTTTTAATCTATAGAACACAGAAAATTCTATATACACCATTGTTCATTGACTGTACTGTTTACTGTACGTTGTAACGTCACAGAACGTTCCATAAAAGAAATCATTTACATAGTAAGTCATCATAAGAGGAAAGTAAGGTGAACAGTATCGAACCCAAGTAGTCCCAAAAAATTGTGTAATTTTGTATAATAATTATTTCTATCAACTTGAAAAAAACGACCAAACTATGACTAAGACAAAACCCCATATATATTATTAAAGTGAATAAGAGTGAAAAAACCATAAGACACTATAAGAGAGCGAAATAACGTCAGAATCAACCAAAATGAAGTCAATAATTATTAAGTTTTATAACTATGAATAGAGTATTAAAAACAATTTTTTGTGAATAAATGGACATGATCCATTATTATATTATGTAATGTAAATAAAATTAATGTATTAAATGATTTAAATACATTATTAGAAAGAGTTTAAGTTAGAATAAAAATGATATATTTGTTATGACAAAAAATATTGAAGTGTTGGATTTGAGACCATACACCCAGTTTTCATGAAAAAATTAATTATTATCAGATTTAAATAAAAACTATATGCAATTGTCAAGCAGAAAATAGTGAACAATTTATCTTAAATAAAGAAAGCTGTCAAATGAATACAAAGCAGTCAAAATAGCCAAAAACAGTGTTAACTAAAAACATGTAATAGGCATCTAATATTGTATAATTTATGAATTTAATGTTGCCAAAATGCAACCAAATTGCATTAGAAAGCTGTAATATGATATAAAGCGACTATACTAATATACCTGACTAACTTTAACATTGTAATAGTCAAGTTAGCAAAATATTTACTTATACCATGTATGGCTGGAACCAATCATCCAGTACAAAAATAATCATATCTGGCTAAATACTTACATAATGCTAACAAAAATAAGATAGAAAGGTACAATACATCAGTATACCTTAATAAGAAACAAACTCAGTTGAAAGTAAAGTCAATTCTAAAAGAATTTAACTAATAAGAGTGAGATTTGTCACGCCATAAAAAAGGACATCTCTAGACCAATCAATGATGCTATGTCATCTTGTGATAAATATAATATATGTACAGAGTAACCAGGTATCACAACAGATAGACAAAATAATAAACTCTGTGTGTACAGTAGTGAAATAATACATATTGTAATATAAAATTACAAATTTTAATTAATAATAATAAAAATATATAGATATTGTGTGTAGATTTTGTGATAACAAGGTATTGTGCTCTCCTTTTAGCCCCCCTAGTTGGGCAAGCCAATTTGTAATATAATTTACAAATATAAAATATAAGAATATAAATATAGATATGGATACGGATATGTTGTTATGTTGAGATTTGTCCTGACTGTAAGCCCCACTGTTTAGGCTAGTCAATTTGTAATATAAATTCAAATGTAATAATAATAAATAAAATATAAAGATATAGATAATCAGAATTGTGTATGTTGTCTGGATCTCGGTATTGAACTCGCCGATGATACAGCTCCACTTTGGATTCACCAAATACAAAGAATAGATTTAATATAAACATGTTATAACAAGGTGTGATTGATTGATAAATAACAAATAAATCAAACTTTATAAATTGTGAAAATATTTTTTTTTGTATTGAGTTTTGATTTAATTTAATTAATAATAATTAATTAAATAATTGAGTGTGTAATTTCCTTAGATATCTATTCTATCACTGTAAATTATTTTTTTGTTTAAAAAAAAATAGTAACATTAATTATAGAAATAAAACAATTCTGGTAACTGAGTAATGATTTGGGTTTATTAACATTCAAAATTATGCGCCAGTCACACTGCGCATGACCAAGGCATTGGCTAATTTGCTCCAGTCGGTAGCGAAAAAAAAATCAACAAATATATTTTTACAAGGTTAAATTTGTGGTTCTTTTAACGAGTCGAAATGGTCAGAGGGCAAGGAACAAGATACATTCTTAACAGGTATTCTTAAACTAAATGGTAATAGCTGAAATAGAACAAAATTATTATTGTGAATCTTGTCCAAAATTGTTCAAAATGGCTGTTGATTTCTTGTGTTGAGTTTTATGGTGTTATTACAGTGTTTTGGAAATTTGTGAAGTGTTAGAAATTGATAGTTAAGGTTATTTCACTTTTTAGATCATCTCCGTTACACGCCACATAACCACACTTGGTTTTATACAAATTATTCTGTTTTCAGTACTCCACTAACACATTTCCAACTATTCCGCTTTACGATTAACAATAGACTACTAGACGCAACGTCGTCGTTTTTGGGTAATTTGTGCTATGTCTTTTTCCTCTTTATATTGTTTAACTATAAAAATATCTGTCTAAGACTTGGTTCACCATCTAAATATACATAATAAGTTTTCTTATTTTTTACTGTATTTCAAATATTTCTTAATTTTACATAAATCTAACTACTCAGTAATATTGATTAGTTAATTTTACATCTTTTGATATATAGTTGGGTTTGTTTCAAGTTCATTTAAGCCCAAAAATTACAATTTTATATAATGATTGTATGCCCCATA
>JAWRYS010001310.1:0-124121 GCA_034769895.1 Magicicada septendecula | reverse complement strand
AAACTGAATAGTTAATAAGATGAAAGATGTCATATTTAAAATTTTATATGACAGAGCTAGTGAAGATGTGTCAAATATGTGGCAGTAAGGTAATGTGATTACAAACTGATGTGTTTATGCAGATACATCATTAGAAAAGGATAAAATCCTTGACATCATAATCATCAACAGATAATAAGTAAGCCTGTATCCACTTAAGAAGAATGGCTAATCATTTTACTTTAGAATCTTGTATGTTTTAAAAAGAAATAATGTTACTGTAGAGGCAGTGTTAGAAACTGTGACGATTTAAATGGTAATAAAAAAAAAATTAATAATAAAAAAGAAAAGAAAACGAAAGTAAGTAAGTATTTTGAATCGCACGATTAAACCAAATACCCCTGAACTAACTAAGAATAGTTATGAGAATTAAATTAAGAAAGTCTAACTAAATAAGTAAAAAAAAATCGTAATGTAAAAAGTTAAGAATAATACAGTTAACCCTTTAGTAAATTATCATGCGTTGACCTGCTTAATTCCAGACACAACGTGCATAGCGAACCGGCTGTAACTTAGAAATATCTGAAAATCGTAATGTAAATAATTAATAATTTGAAGTCACAAGTAGTAGTTATAATAATCCCTGTAAACTAAATAAGTTTAGATAATTTGTTTTGTCTTACTATAAGAATGTATACTTAATAAAAAGTTGGAACTATATTATGGCGGAGTACTCACTCCGCTTCGTTGCAATCTACCTGTCGTAGCAATGCAAGAGTTACGATGCGGCGTTCAGACTGTAAACACCTCCAAGCGAGGGCTCTTCAAAAACGTTTGTTTTAAATTTTAAATGAGTGTTAGCTACCACTAAAAACGTGGAGAGCTAGTTCTAATTACATATAAGATGTAGTGAGGAATTCGTTAAAGAAATGTGCTAATGTAAAATAAAAAGAACTCGTATATAAGGTGATGTCTCAAGTTAATTAAAAGACGATCTCTCGAATATTGTTCGAGTGATGTAATTCAGATAGTAATGTAAAAAGAAGAAGATGCAAACTCCAGTACTACTCTACCAGTGAATATGTGACGTGCTCAACTGCATATACGGACGACTACCACCTATACAACACTTACCAGAACCGCCGAGGATCAACCCGACTTCACGCAGCATAACATACATCTCCTCATAAATACACCTAGAAAACTTTCACCGGAAACACGACCCAGATGACTACCCCGACTACCAGAGTTCCGAAGATTCACGCCCCAGGACACGGACAGCAAAAGCTTATTTGAGAGGTGACTCGGTGGCTTGCCTACCGAGAATTATGTACATTTAAAATATAACTTTTCATACATGCAAGAGACTTTTCAGAGACAATAATCTTCTCTAAGCATTAAGTAAAACAAAATAAATGTAAACAGTAATTTCTAAAATCATACGTTGTAACATTAATCTTGAAATATAAGTTATAATCCCTTAACTAAATAATACCATTCTTCAAATGGTTTAAGTAATCTTGCAAGCTCCTTGATAAGCAAAGTAAAATTCAGACGTCTTTACTAGATTTAAAGAGACTCGGATCCGAGGTAAATTACATGATCAATATGATCCCTTGTTTGACAGAAAACCCTTTTTAAATATTTCAGTATAAATTTTTATGTAATGGGATCTATATATATATATATATATATATATATATATATATATATATATAATTTGTTAATAAAGAGAAGTCATCTTATTACAGATTGAAGTGAGTGCATAAATCAGTGAAAATACCTTCCCTTGTGTCCTAATAATTAGAGTAAATATTATTGTTCTATGTGTTGAGTTGATTTTCAGTTTGTTACAACGTAGGCAGCCTGTATAATTGGCTAGCGTCAATTATCACGGGCTCCCTGGATTTGTAACCTAGCCCGGAACGTTACAAAACTGCTTTGTTATTATGATTCTAATTATTCCTATTACTGCCAATAATGATGTTCAATACTATTTGTATGATTGGAATGACTGGAAAGATTTGTAAACGGCCAAATTCTTTACACTTTGAACTATAGGCTATATAATGGATCCTAAATTCAAGAATAAATATTATCAATATTATAAACAAAATTGAAAAAGTTATTGAATAAAATTGTCATGGTATTTGAATAAAGTTATATAGCAAATAGTGGCGTAATATTTCTTTGATGTGCCATATTTGCTGCTAGGCATGAGAGGAGAATGTACTGTATAGTGTCGTTATGACGGACATTGTGGAGTCAAGTTTTGTTTTCTTAGTAGATAATGGTCCCCTTCCATTTTATCCATTGTGTTATGTGTTAGTTACAGATTTTAATTTTCTGTGCACTTGTTACAAAATTCTTCAAGTCTCTTTCAGAGGTAGTGGCACAACCAGGGGTGGTTTGGGGGTTAGAACCCCCCCCCCCAACAATCTGGAAAAAATGTTGTAATCAACGTATGTACAAACAGTAAGAACATAATAAATAAAGTATTTTCTTTATGTGTTAATTAGTATATTCTTACAAAGTAACCTTTTTACTATTACTAAATGATAAACTAAAATTCAGCATAGGTAAGTTTACCAGACGTGAATAAATTGTTCTTTTGCCAGCGGCGCATGATATGTAGGAAATTGTATTCGTACTTTTAAAAAAACACGTTTTCATCAAAAGCGTAACGTTTAGTTTATTGCTATAGGCCTATATCCGGTTTTGGAGAGTGAACTAGATCAATCTGGGTGGCCTGTCAATTTCAGTGCAAAGGAAAGTCATGCATAGTTAGAGTCGGAAAATAATGTATAACGTGTACAAGTTTATTAAATCGGAAGATAAGGGAATATCAGAAAGAAAGTTGCAGGAAAGGGTAGCTCAGGCGTGCGGTGTGCCTAAGTAGTGTTTTTAGAATTATTAAAGAAGCATCCGCATATACGGCTGACAAAATCTTTCAATACTTCCCATAAAAAATGCTCAACAAAGGAAATAAAAACCGATTTTGACAAGTGTACTATTCGATTATTTATTTACGAATATCAATTCATAGAAGGGGAAACACCAACATTCAAAGTAATTTAAACAATTTTTAAGAGATAAATTAATTATAATGGTAGTGCATCTAGTCTGAGCCACATTATTCGTCAAATGAGACGTCGATGAAAACGTGCCAAAAGCAATAGGAAACTTTTAATAGAATAACTCATTAGAAAGTTAAGAGAAAATATATAAGAAAATTACGGCAATTCAGAGAAGAACGCCGGCCTATAGTTTACATAGACGAAACTGAATTCAACGTCAGTTAAAAAAAAGTGGATAGATGCCATTCTTCTCTGAATTGCAGTAATTTTCTTATATTTTCTTAACTTTCTATTGTGTTATTCTATTAAAAGTTTCCTATTGCTTTTGGTACGTTTTCATCGACAAATGTGCCCGAAAATTTCAATGAATAAATAAATCCACCTCCAACATCATTAACAAAAAGACAAACACGATTAACTGGTTAGTGAATAATGGGATTTCTTTAGTCCGTTTATCTTAACCTGAGTTCTATTGATTAATTAAACAAAGTAAACCAACATACAGAACTCTTATAATAACCACTGTTTTGGCAAACCAAGGACATTACATCCTGACTTCCTGATCTTAATCCTAGAACTGATTTAGGCAATCGTGAAGAAGCGTGCTAAAAAAACGTGCATTTTCCATTGACAGTGTTAGAAACTTAGCAAAAAAGGAATTTGAGTGTATTTCTTTCATAGATTGCACATAAAGATGTGACCATGTCATGAAAATTGAAAAGATTACGTGAGATCAGACCAAAGAGTGTATAATGTAACAGTTAGTTTCAAAATTAATAAATAATGGTGTAGCAGCAGTGAAGACGATTTGAGTTATAATAACAGTGAAGGAAACATTAGTGGGATGGAAGAATTGAGCTTTGTAATTGGTTGTAAGTAATTAAATGCTATATTACTCAAACAGTTTTGGTATAATTTTTTCATTAATATTGTCTCTCCTGTTCTTTATGGACAATTTACATCTGTTGTTTTTTAAAACACACAGTCATTTCACATTCGAGCCTGTTATTGATGTTACTTATTCAAACAAATTAAGTTGCCAGGGTAATGTTGACTGTATTCCTGGATTTGGTTGTCCATGACGTGTCCGTTGATTAACTAATTATAAATATCATATATATATATATATAACTACTGACTCGGAACAGTAATTTTTTATTGGTAAAAATGTTAAACTTTCACCTTGTAGCTTGAACTAGTTTTCGTCACTTCGTCAGACTCATTTTTACGGATATTATCGTTTTTTCCTGAATCGTAAAGTGTACACAAACCCCCTATTATGTACTTCAAAATATACAATGTTTGTTAATGCCTATGCTCGGCTAGAAGATCTGGAGAAAGACTTCAATAGACACAACATGCCACATCACTGTTTACAAAATAATTGCAGTAGGCCTACTAAATGTTAAACATTTTCTTACTCGGTGAAATCTTTGTATGGTACCTCTGTTGTATCTGTTGCTTGTTTCGTCTTACAAAACGTCCATGTATAGCCTACTGTTAAGTGGTGTCGAAATAGAAATCGAAATCAAAACCTCCGTACGTAGAGTCGTCATTCAGGGAGATGGCTAATATTTTCAAAAGGCCTTTTTCTACTCACGTGTATAACATTCTTCCCGCCTTATCCCCACTACAAAGTGCGCAACTGCTTTATGTCTGATTATTTTAACTATATTATTGTATTATTATTTCAATAAAGTCGGCGTCTACTGATTAAGTAATTTAAATTATTCAATAAGCATATGAAAATTAATAACCCTGTGCTTAACATGATTTTTAACTCATAATTCTTACAAACGTGTGTGTGATTCTTACACGTGCAGTATGCCTTTGCAGCATTATAGGTGGAACGTACATGAGTGAAATTCTATGAAGTAAAGTTAATTTACCTGTTCTTGCGACATTGGCTCCTTGTAAGTTGCGTATTGTCGTTTCTCCAGGAAAAAGCCCTCCTTGTAAAGAAAAGAATGAGAAAAACCAAAATTGTGCACCTTGTTTCTAAATTTTCAAAACTCCCCCCGAAAAAAAAATCCTGGGTGCGCCACTGTGATTCAGAGGGCACTGGAATCAGCTGAGCTCGTACTAAATGTAGTTATATCTTTCCACAACAGATAATTTGTAATTTACAACTTACAACTTAGCCCCTTCGTCTCGTTGTCTTTGGTATTTTATTGCCATACCACAGATTTTTTCTGTAAGAGAAATTGCAATATTGTACACGTGATATCTCGCCGGTCTGGTGCGCAAACAATTATATATTTGTGTTGTAATAAAACTTTGATGAATATACCGTAATAAATGGAAAAAAAACATTCATAACTATATTGAGAAGAAATTATCGTATTTTTTTCTGACGAGCGTAATTTTAATTCTAAAACGTCTGGAAACGCCAGTTAAGAATTACACAGAAAATAAAAATATAAACATTTTTATCGGCCACTTAAAATAAAGATTTGATAAAAGAATGAAAAATTATTCTTGATATATTTGTAATGCAGATTAGTTTGTATTATTGTTTCATTCATTAATAGATGAACGCAGTGCGGTCGCAATGCGGGACTTGTAGTGTCAATGCAAGCAATAACTTGTTTAAGCCTATTTAGTTCCCCTGACTAGCAGGTACGCACTTGGGCGCGGGTACGTGCACACACACACACACACACACACACAAAATACATGAGCCAACCCAAAGCATGGAATTCAGTAGATAAAGCTGCTCTGGAGAAACTGTAATATTTTCATTTCATTACAAGTATAAGAGTATAAAAAATAACGTGCATTAATTATTGAGGTGTATTTATTTCAATAATTTAACATTGGCCGTCTTCGACACAGAGGCAGATGAGGCCCAGAAGTGATACAACGGCAGCTGGTATCACAATATACACGTACCGTCTCTTCTTCTGCTTCGGCACCGGTCCAAACGATCGGAAACAGTAAGACGCCTTTGTTTTTGGCAGGGGCGCGCACAGTAAAGTTTTATACGGTAGTTCAGAACACGTGGCCTTTTCGTCTGTAGTTTCGCACGGCAAATTATCGTCACTTTCCTCATCATTTTTTACTGTAATTTCCGGGAGCAACTGAGGACAAGCATCGACGTCGTCTTTAGCATCCGGCATTTGCTGTCTTTTCAGCTGGGCAAGCAACGTGTAGGCGTCTTCTTCGGGACGGTACTGAAAGTTATAATTAAAATTCAGATTCCGTCTGACATGCTTGTTCGTGATTACATCTTTGTTTGCCCAAGTAACTGATGGCGTTTTGAATAGATTATCAGCGAGTTCTTTGGAACACTTGCAATATTGCCTGAATATCGTCCGTGTCCACATGTCCACATCGGGTCTCACGTTCTACAACAGTAAACAATTCAACACTATCACACACACTTTGTCTCCACACTCCTTGTGCTACGTCCGATTTTTTAATTATAGTTTTATCTGTTCATGTTTAAGGTTATAGACGTTATAGAAACTGGTACAGTGTTACTCATTCAATCAGTTCAAAATTTAAGAAAATGTATCAACATTTTGTTAATCTAAAACGTTATATTTATAAGACAGTTTTAAAAATGCGCAATTTTACACTCGCACACAAGGTGAATGGGTGACTGCACTCATTTACCTTACAAAAATATTGGTAAATTTTACCGACACTCAAAGAAACACTAAACTTTGTTTACTTTCTTGCACACTTGTTTACTATCATTTAGCAACTCGAATAAAATAACTTGTAAACAAGAACACAAAAAAAGCAGTACTCATTGTCATTGCTTCTAGGCATTTTCAGGTCTTCCGCATCTTCCACAACTTGGGGGTACCCAATGCCTGATATTTTTCGGCGGTCTCGTAGTCATCACAATTTGCACGTATTTTTGGACTTTGGAAATATCAGCTGTTTTCTTTCAATATTAGAGGACCATCCACTCCCATAGAAGAAAGATTTTCTTCTCTTCCTTTCCGAGACTCATATGTTTTTTCTCCTTATACTAGACTGCTTTTTGATGAAAGTTCATAAATATTAAATTGATTTCCGATTTCTTGACTACAAAGAATTTCGTTTAAGCAGCCCACCGGCCTTGCACCTTTCTTATTCCTTTCTTAAATTCTTAGTCATTCCTTCTCTTGCCAGAGTCTATTCCTTAGTATATGTAGTTGCTGCAGGCTTTGTGTTGTAATTTAGCTGGCTGTTTAATTACCCTACTCTGTTCCTATCTAAAAGGATTTTGTATAGGCCTACGCTTCCAGCAATTTTCGACTATACATTCTAGATCTTTTTCATTGTTAGTCAGATATGATAGTTTTTTCAGATGTGATAATTTAGTAATCGGAAAATTGTTAATTATATAAGCAGGTTTCCCCAAGTTTCATTCCTCCCACTGATTTAAAGCCTTTAAAAAGTATAGTAGAACCTCGCTAATTCGTCACTTACGGGACCGAGGGGGTGACGAAGTAGTGAAATAGACAAATTAGTGAGGGAGTAGGAAACAAACCCATTAAAGACAATATAAAATGTTTTCTTACAACACTAGCAATGTACGGTACTAATGTTATGCTCGAACATATTTATTATACGAAAAATGTGTGATAATCTGTTAACTATAAATGTTAAATATGCTAACATATGTTTTATGGTAAAATATTTGTCGTATTTTCTACAGAGCGCTCACGATACACTGGAATTATATCATAAATTGTACAGAGATTGATAAACACGAGCTTGGATTCTTAATTAGAGCTCAAATTTTTCTCGGTTAGTTGTTTCAAACAGAACACATCTATGAACATCAGATCATAAATCGGACTGATCATGTTCTTCTTTATCCTCTGAACAGCGCGTGTCGATTAAATTTCGAAGGTTTCCATATAAAAGGCTTAAGAAGATATTAATCATCGATATGCCCCTGTAGGTTGAACATGCCTTTCTTATGATTAGATATGTGCCAAATTTTACATTTGCTGTAGACAATGGCAACTTTATGAGTATAAATACGAAAAAGAAACGGAAACCTTTAGATTTATAATGCCAGAACCTAATTTAGGATGTCAGTGCTACGTTAGTAGTACCAAATTCAGAAAAATTTATATCAGCAACAATAAAAATAAAAACCATAATAAAATAGTAGTAATAATAATTGTTCCTTGTCATACCAGAAGTAGTTTAAGACACAAGCAAGTGGGCTGCCAGTTGAGTCTTCCCGTATACAACGGAGATTTTTTTTTTACAATAGTAATTTCGAATTACAATAATTTCTATAAGCTATTGGGCAGGTTTAAAGACTAGTAGTTATTAGCTCCTCTCTGACTTGATGAGTCTTCTCCAGTGAGAAGTCCCCTTTTACTCTACGTCAAATGTTTGGTCAACTCATTTCAGCCTTCTGTGAGATGGTCTTGCACAATGTGGTTAGATGAGAGGATTGGTGTGGTATTTTCAATTTTTCATGATGTTTTCTGCTGTGTTCCTGGGTGACATCTTGGGCGGTTGGTACGCGAAGATCTATAAATAAAATCCGGTTGTAACATACGATGGCGCATCAGTACTCGAAGGATTTTCAATTTTGCACGTTGGATTATGGCAATGCTTAGTTGACTGGCACGACCCCATTATTCTATGCCATACGTCCGGATATAATTAGAAGATTTACGACTATACTTTACTATCGCAACTACTTCACGCATGATTTTCCAGAAATTTCTGTATTATTTATAAACACTGACGGCGTTCTTTTCATATGGTGAAGTGAATGTTATATTTTGCGATTTACGTAGGCCTACATTGATTTTGATTTTTCATCTTATGAGCCGCTCTTCTAATTGAAAGAGGTGACTTGTGAATAATATTATTGCTACTATTGCTATTATTATCGCTGTTTTTCTAGTGCTATCACAGGATCCTTATGAACAGTCAGTATTATCGATATGAATGGTCAGTAGTAATAATATGAATGAATATAAAATGGGCCCCAGGGCAGTACCATGGAAGACCTCAGATTTGATAGTAGAAATCAAGCATTTCGCCATTCACACTTGTTCTAAAAAGTCTAATAAGGAAGATTTTAAAAGCATGTAATATGGTGCAGGGAGTGTCTGTTTAATTTTATGCAACAGACCATCATATCAAACACTTGACCACGTCTAGAAATGCCGCTGATCAATGGGCGTACTTGTTTCAACCATGGCTTCATTAATTAAGTTAGTTACTCTCATGTAGACTTATTTGAGAATAGTAGACTCGTTGGCCTGCATGAAGCAACTTTAGTCTTTTCCAGATTCTTGAGTAGGGATTATTTCAGAAATTTTTTTAACGTCTTAGGCCAGTAATGAAGCAATATTATGGCGTTAAATATGTAAGTTAACATAACGTTTTTCAACACTTTTCACTGTTGCTATTATTTTAAATAATCTGATCTATTCTTGGCGCTGTTTTCCTATTTATGAGCGTAATTCCTTTTCAGATTTCCTTCGGTTTCATATTGTTATTTGGGTGTTATCTAAAATTTCGCTATTCAAGTTGTCCTGGATGTCTTGGCTTTGAAACTTATTAATTGGAATGAAAACGTGAAATAATTTTGTGCAGAAAAGGGACTTTGTGCATAAAGATCTGCCTTTTCTTGATCACTCTGCCTACTTTGACGTTTCTGTGGGAAATTAAGTTATTGTAACGATTGGAGTTCATGATGTACTTTAAAAAGCTGTTGTTAGGCCTACCATTTATGTGTGTTAGAGTTTATAATTTAATTTACTGTGGTTAGTTTTCTCTACCGGAAAATGCCTTACATGACTTCTGCGCCTCTTCGCTCTAACGTTTTCTTTCTTCCCTAATAAGTTTATTAATTTACGGGACGCTAATGTTTTCTTTTTATGTTTTAAATCTGGATGTAGCTTGTTTTGCAACCTGTTGTAAAGTATTTATTAGAGTTTGTATTGCTTCCATTATATTTCTGAGAATTTTTGGCTACTTTTAGGTTGATATTATTGTTTCTTTCGTTTCTATGCAAATTCAAGTTTGTTTTTGAATTGCATAATTTAGTTGTTCTTTCGACGTATATTACAGAGGCGCTGATAGTTATTTATATTGCTGGTTAGTGATCTGAGGTTAGATCATAATTTGGAGTTACATCAGTATACGAAGAAGAGATGCGAAGTCCAAGAGGTTTAACTTGTCTAGTAGCTTAGGATAAACGTGAAAGGATTGAATGTAAGTGATCTGATAACTCTCTGCGTTTAACAATGGTCCTAGAGCCCCACAGTGTATGTTTCCTACACCGAGAGTTCGAAAGAAATCTTGAAAATTTTCGTTTTTTTACACTATAAAGGGAGTGGACAGTACACTGAAGAAACGTTAGGCTGTATGACATTGTTTTTACTTTGACTGAAGAGGCCTGGAGATATACTTTAACATACTTTGTTTACTCATATTGGTTGGTTTTCTCTTTGATTAATACGCTTTACCAGCATGAGGGGTATTATCTGTGAGGTTAGTGTAATAGTTGTTAAGGTGGTACTTTGCAATATGACTTACGGTTCTTGGAAACTGGGCTTCACTTTGTAGTAAAATATCTATTCGATTTTGATGAAGAAGTATTTTGCTGTTTTAACTGGTTAAAAACGTTTTGGAATTCCTGTACAAATTTACTGAACAAATTGATGCAATAATCATCGTCCTTTGTTTAATGAATGCCCTCTTACTACGTCTGCTTAATATTGCGTATACATGTAGCGTTTGTGGACTGTGTTGGCTATATGACGTTTTTAGTTACCTACGAAGTTATCGGTTACTGTGGAAATGTTTTCAATTTATACTGTTATTTTCTTTATGCGTTTAGGCAATACTCGCATCCTCTATAGTTTGACGGATGTGAACCATCGCAAAATGCACATTTCCCTGCTTTTCTTGCAACTTGAAATGCTATGCGGCTTATACAATCGTAAGGCCTGTTCAACATACGTTTTTGTGTAACCATACATTACACTTTGTGTAACCATACATTACACTTTGTGTAACCATACAGTACACTTTGTGTGACACTGAAGCGTTACTCGTATTTCTTCTAGTTGGTTGAATCTGTACTATTTTGTTTTGTAATCCGCTACACTTCGTTATTTTCAGGTGGTTCTCAGTATAAGAAAATACATTTAACTGTTCTTGATTATTCTGTGTTCTGCATTGATTTGAAAATTTGTTTCCGCAGACTTCTAACTCGTCTTTAATGTCCTTAAAGTCTACAGAACGATGTATTTTGTAAGTTCTTTGCCTAAAAGAAGGGAGACTTGTGGCCAGCAATACATTTCAAACGCCAATTATTACTTTTTAAACATTTTATTTGCCTCCAGAAGCGGTTAAGACTATAAAGCAGGTTTATTACCTTCTGTCGCGCTTCTTAAAATCCAAATATAAGATAACTCGAGTTTCGACAACTAGTGTGTCATCATCAGATCCTCGTAAATATAGTTAAAACTACTACATTTGTCGATGTTTATATTATTTGACGAGATGTATAAACATCGACAAATGTAGTTTTAACTATATTCATGAGGATCTGATGATGACACACTAGTTGTCGAAACTCGAGTTATTCTATATTTGGATTTTAAGAAGCGCGACTGAAGGTAATAAACCTGCTTTGTAGCCAATTATTACATCATGTTCTACCAGGTATTCATTTACACATGTTTAGTAGTCCCCTAGAGGCTAAATGAGCCTTGATCTTATAGTGCTGCGTGGGATGACTTGTACGTTAACATAAAAGCGCCAAATGCACTGGTATACTACACTTAGATTAGTATTAGTATCAGGATTAGTACAAATAAATAATAAATAAAATTAAGGAAAGTTAATCAAGGAAGTTAATAAATCGAATTAATTCAATTTTTATACTTACTGATGTTAACTGATTAATTTTCTTGTGTTAAATTATTTATTAATTTAATACCTACTAAAAATTTTAATATTTTCAAAATTTATATACATTCTGTTTCCGTGGTTACATTACTTACATCAATGCAACGTGTACCATAGACAATAGGCCTATTACACATATAATATTAAGTGCAGTTACAAATACACGATATGATTCATGTTCATGCAATTACGTACTTAAGGTAACCATCTTACGTGAATGTTGAATCCTGCAATGTAAGGAGGACACGGTAGTGACACTTTGTTTCCTGCCGCTGTAGCAGGCCAGCACAGAAGCCCGTCCCATACCATAGGGCACATAGCTTTGTCCCCTGAAACATCAGCGCATACGAAATCAGAGCCTTTCGTATTTTTATGAAACGTCACTGTTACATAAATTACATTAAAGCAGAAAGCATAGACAAACGTTTTCGTTACCTTGGCTTATCGCTGAAACGTTTTCTTTACGGCTAATGCAAACTCTCTCCATCTGAGATATGCACAGCAGTTGATCGTTTTCATTTTCGAAAATCCCTTCTTCCTTCTAAACATAAAGAAAGATCAAACTACATCTCTATACAGTGGCTGTTGAAACACCATAGTCAGCTAGTCAAACAGTAAACATACACAAACTTCAGAAACATTCAGA
The DNA here is from genome assembly GCA_034769895.1 of Magicicada septendecula. Lineage (NCBI taxonomy): Eukaryota > Metazoa > Arthropoda > Insecta > Hemiptera > Cicadidae > Magicicada > Magicicada septendecula. Next base: position 111,524 of record JAWRYS010001310.1, on the reverse strand, counting down.
AAAATTGTTCCACAGGTCGGTGAAAAAGAGGAAGACCTCCTCGGATACGGATAACAAACGCTAAGGGAGCGCAGTGTGTTTAGGAGGTGTCTTCGTTAGTTTGTTTTCTTGTACCTCTAAAATGGGTACACCAGTTTTGATAAAAGACAATCACTCTTGTTTTGATTTTAGCAGTGCCAACAAAGATATTAAATTTTAGGAAAAGCAAATTAACGGATATTACACACCGTATTGTGTAAAATGCGAGGGGCCTGTTGAGTTGGGTATCATATTAATTTAATAAATAGCTTACAAAAATAGACTGTTACAACAACAACAAATATTAAAGTAATTTCTATTCTACTACACAAGGGAAACAATATTATGATTAGGTGATAATAATGTTAGTTTGATTACAGCTAACTACAGAATTGGTTCTTTTTGTTGTCTCGCTAACACAAAGTTGTTTACTTCCATTTTCTGTTTCTTGCTTAAATTGCAAAATAATACATAATTTTTTTACCAGTAAATTATAAAAACATTGTTTTGACTTTTACTAATTTCACGATTTTAGTGTTTGGGGAGGGGGGGGTTAAAAAGTTAAAAATTGTAATTCAGTAAAACGTTTCAGGAAAATTATTCTTATTTTGAGCGTAAAACATTTTTGTGAATACAATAAACAATTGTTAGCGCCTATAATAAGAAATATTATTATCGGTCGTGATAGTAATTTGTCTTGTGGTAGTAATTTAACCTGGTAGTATATACTATCATACACATTGTAGTGTCACACACACACACACACACACACACACACACACACACACACACACACACACACACACACACACACACACACACACACACACACACACAACAGATATAACTTAAGTCTTCTGTGTCAGATGTCGAATCATAGTTTTGGAGTGCTTGCACTACACAAAATAATGACACGAGAGAGATTACGAATGGTTCAGTGACATCCTGTTCGTTGTCCGTTGTCCACATTTTCTTCTTACTATCTTCTACATGCAGGCCTGCGCCGTACATAAGTGCAAAGTCGTGCGGTGCACGACGGCGCCGAGGTGCCGGGGGCGCCGAAAGGCCTCAAAACCCAAAAGTAAAAAAAAGTAATACAGTATACCTACCTAACAAACAAAAATCATTCGTCAAAACAAAAAAGAATTGCAAGCTATTACATTAGTAGGGTAAGAATGAGAGTTCTAACGCGGAAGTGACGTCACAGCCCCCCTTTTGGCGCGAAATTCAAAAATCCATGTGGTGGGGGTAAACTTCCGGCGCAGCGTGTCGTCATGTGCAGAGGTTATGATGGACCGGGGGGGTAGTGGTGTGTCCCACGTGACCTCGATGGGCGTACCGAAGTTGTCGGCCATGTTGTCGTCGTCGTCCATTTTGCGTGGTTACGTGTGCGTTGATTGGCGGAGGCGTGGCCGCCGTTCGCCGACAAAATGGACGACGACCCCACCACGACGGGCGACGATCAAGCCACGACCAGGCCGCCGCCCAGCGACGATGACGACGTCAACGACGACGTCAACGGCGAAGGGCGAACGGCGAACATAGCCACGCCTCCGCCGTGTGTGGTGGCCATGTTGGGAAAGCTGTGATGTTGTCGGATTGTGCGTGTGTGCTGGTTAAGGTTGGGCCACGTTGCCGGATCGTGGTGTGTTATAGTGTATGGTTTGGGTATATGTTTTGTTTTTCCGGAAGGGCGGCCATGTTGGAAAAGCGTCGACGTTGTCAACTTGTGCCGGCCACGTTGTCGGCTCGTGCATGTGTTATAGTGTACAGGTTTTGTATATGTTTACACTGCCACCATTGTTGCCAACTCATGAAATATATATTTATGCATAAATAATTATTACTATAGTAATCTATATTGCACGAACGTAAAAAAAATGAGTAGTGTTGTGTACATGTAAGAAAATACACATGATATGCATTGCATAATTGAATGTCTAGTTGTAATGAATTGGCTTCGGCTATCTGAGCATAATATGTACACATGCTGGTGATGATGTAATCAATCCATCTGTGTGCCCATCTGTTACCAAAGCGTGTGAACGAAAGCTTTATTAGTCGTACATAATTTGAAGAACGCGAGTCGTTGGTGATGTAATATTATTAATTGGGCTCCAGCTGTCTGTGCGCGCTTGTGTGTGCGTACATCCATTTGTTTAATAACAGAACCCTAGCCGTTGACTAACTAATGAATAATAATTGGCTATCTGAGCATATGTACACATGCTGGTGATGATGTAATTGTCTAGCCATCTATTACCAAAGCGTGAGAGCTGAGGCTTTAATAGCCGTACATAATTTGAAGAACACAAGTCGTTGGTGATGTAATATTTTAATTGGGCTCCAGCTGTCTGTGCATTTGTTAATGTGTGTGTGCGTGTGTGTGTGTGTGTGTGTGTGTGTGTGTGTGTGAACGAAGTGATGACCGTACATAAATTATTGTGTGAAACAGAAAGCCAAGCCAAGCTAAGTGATTGTCCTTGACTGCACGTGTAGTAGCTCTAGGTTTTTTTTGTCGTCGAAACAGAAAAGCCAAGCTAAATGGTTGTCCTTGACTGCACGTGTAGCAGCTCTGGTTGATACCAGCTGCTTTCGCGTTCATCCTTGAGATAGCGTATATATACGCTGTACGAATTGCTCACATCATCACATTGTTCAACGAGACTAGAACTCGTACAGTGTGAGTTTTTCATTTTTAAATAAGTTTTCATTTTTTAATAATTTTTTTAATTTTCGTTCGTTAAGATTCACATTCAGTCGTACAGAGTGAGTTTCATTTTTTTTAAAAAATAATTTTCATTTTTTAAATAATTTTTTTAATTTTCGTTCGACGAGATTCACATTCAGTAACTCAACTAGAACTCGTACAAGGTAAGTTTCATTTTTAAATAATTTTTTAATTTCTAAAATATAATATAATCAAGCAATTCTCAACTAGAGCTCGTACAAGGTAAGTTTTATTTTAAAATAATTTTTGTAATTTCTAATCAAGCAATTATTGTTTAATAATATTGATTTTTTAAATTAGTTATATGTAATAACACATGAATGCACATTGCGCAACATTTCTTTTAGCTTGTATATTGAGTGATGATTAGTGTTAATCTTTCAAGGATTTGTGAAATAAATATAGAATAAAAATGTTAAAGCAATATTATTTAATTAAAATACAAGTAATCAAAATATATTACAATTTAAAATAAATATTATGTAATAGTAAACAGTGGTGACAAGTACAAAATACATAATATGTAAACATATACAATATGACATTTGTGTACAATATTCATCTAAATAAAGTAATTACAAATTAAAATATGATGACGTACACAGTAATGACAAAAATTAATATGTAAACATGTGTGACAATTGTGTATGAATTACAAATAAGTAAAACTAATAAATACATTTGTATACATTTATATTATGTGTAAGCAAATTAGATTTTAATTTATAAATTCATTACGCATAATAATTTATTATTTGTAATTGTTTTAATAATTGTTTTGAATTACATTAAAATAAATAAGTGTAAGCACATTATATTTACTATTTGTGTACGTGTGCAATGACAATTTTGAACAAATATATTTGTTAATTTTGAAGATGTCTATCCAGGCTTACTCTAAAATGTACACCATGTAAGCCTTGTTTTATTATCTAGATATACAGTAAATACATTGATAATTAAATATAATTAAATTAAATGAAATATATGTGTAAGCACAATATATTATAAATTAAAATACAACTAAGTACATGTTAATATATAATTGTACGTGCAGCTAATGACAATTATGTGTATTTACAATGAAAATTATACATGGTAAGTGAGTATGTCCATTCGGTCTTACTGTACAATTTCTACTATGTACGCTCTATCCTTTTCTCCACGAAATATTAGATGCAGCGAACACGGTACTAAATCTTTTAATTCATCATCTTCGAAAACGCTCGCGTATCTTTTAGGTAGATATACGCGATATTTTAGTTTAGGGTCTTTATAATCTTGAAGAGTGACGAGTACGGCTTTCCCGTACTTCGCGTCTATATTCTGCATTTCTTCTATCGGATATTTTACACCGATTATTAATTCTTTTATTTTTTTATATTCAATTGCGCTAATAGTTGCAAATTTTTCAGTGAATGATGCCATTTTAAAATAAAGAATTTTATATTTGTCTCGCGCGTCTCTCAAGGACTGAACGAATAACGCTCGCGCACAGCGGAATAAATAGGGAGGTAGTTGTGGAGGTGGAACCAGAGAGGGGGAACTACATAACGTACAGTAAGCGTTTATTTTTAACCGTGTGAACAGGATACGACTTGTCTTCTCACGACTCGATGGGTAGGCGGGGAAGAGGAGACGTGTCGGTTATTTTTTTTATGAATAGACAGAATGATGTAATTAACAGCACTCATGCGTGTTAGAACATGTTGCTGAAGCTAATTTTTTTATCGTACAGTAAGCGTTTATTTTTATCCGTGTGAACAGGATACGACTTGACTTCTCACGACTCGATGGGTAGGCGGGGAAGAGGAGACGACTCGGTTATTTTTTTTATGAATAGACAGAATGATTTAATTAACAGCACTCATGCGTGTTAGAACATGTCGGTGAAGCTAATTTTTTTTATATGACTATACAGAGTGATGTAATCGTCAGAAAGGTTAATTTGTTTTACGTAAGCGCTAAACAATAATGTTTTCAATTAGTAATTTATTAGAAACATATTGATTACTCTAAAATCTGATACAACCCACTCGCGTAAAGCGTGTACTCTAGTATTTGTACATATTTCTGGAAGTAAGTGGTGCGCGAGACAGACTGTTCCATGTATTGATTGTAATTGATCGAGTTTAGGACAACCGAAATCTTCTAAATTTATAATATTAAAATGTACGATACGCTTCTGTAGAAATTTTTTTTTTGCAATCCTTTTACGAACACAAATTTAAAAGGAAATGTATATTTTTCTAATATCGGTACAAGATGTTCATACGATGTGTCCCCGTCCGTCCACGCTAGTCCATGATAATGCTCTGTTAACCATCTGTTTGTCCTCGCATGTTTATGATTCGAAACAATCATGTTTGCTGGAGGTGAAAATATCCAATGTCTGCTGGCAAATGCAGTGACATCCATAATGGCTAGTTCCTTAACGAGTTCGTTTCCATCGTTGCCGATGAAACAGTGAAAGTCAAGGATGACTGCTAGATTATCCTCGCACATCCTTTTTTCGTTATAAATAATGTGTTTGGTGTTACTAAGAACGCTGCAGATCCGTCCGTCTTACGGAACAGACACGTTGTATGTTGTGAAACGCTCGTAAAGAATTTTTTCGGAACGTTTATTTTGTACCTTATATTTTCGTCACGGATCAGTGCAACAAATTTACAGGTCAAAATGTTGTATACAAATAGTAAATGTTTAATTATGTCTGCGCACTGTGTTGGATAACGGAGTGTACACGTTGAGCGAATCATTCAGTATCAAGCAGTAGGCCGCGGTCTGAGCGGGGAAATTGCTCGATGACTCGAATTCCAATCTGACGTCGACTGGTGAAGACTTGAGCGACTCATCCTGTCTGCTACAATCGAAGACGAATAACGGTGCTTTTGCTATGAACTCAGTAGGCGTTAGAAGTACGTTGGGTTGACTTCTGTGGTAGTATGACTTTTGAAATCGTGTATACATGTCGTACAGCAATGCATAACGTCCGTTATCGATATCCAGGTTCAGGTTATCGTACGGGTAGTATTTGTCGTTCAGAAAGAGTCTCGCATTTGTCACATTGCAGTGATCGAATTCGCCGGCATGTTTTTTCAGATTATTCTTTCTGCTGGTCTGGAAGGTGAGTATCACGTACCGCGGTTTCTCCAGTTGTGTAGTTGTTTTCACTGTCCAAGTCTGTCTGTCAGTCGTTGGTAAAACCGGGTACTTGTGCAGTTCCCAACTACGAAACGGTAAGAATAGTGGTAGGTCTTTGCGTATGATATCCAATAATCGTATCCGTACTTCATTGTTCACGTACACGAACGGAATCATCCAAGAGATTTTTGTTAGTTCTATATCAGCGTTAGCGGGCGCATCCGTAGACGAGAACAGAGCGTTAACGTCAGTGGAAGTGCGTAATAGTATCAGTTCTTGTTTCATGTTTAAAATAACATGTGTGAAATCTTCAGCAAATCCCATCAGCATCCTCAACGGTATGCAAAAGTTGAATTCATTATTTTTACCAGATGGTGTTAGCTCGTCAGCTGTAGGAGCAACCCAACCGGCATTTTGCATCGAAACAATGTCCTGCTTGCTGGCAGACAGTATGGTTTTAATAGTGGACGTGATGCCAACACTCTTGGTACGATCTACTTCCACGCCGGCCAATTCGTAACGGATTTCTTCGAAGAGAAACGCAATCGCATTGTTTATCATTTTCACGTTCACATTACCAGTGGCAGTGGTTTTTTTGCTCAACTTGCCTTCAACGTACAGGAAACTTTCCATCGGTAAAGTGAAGACTTCCTGTTGCAGGATAGGTATGCGTATCTCATCATTATTTCCATATCGTGACGCCGACGCGTACGGTGCATGAGGATGATATTCATAATGTGTGATGTTGTCTTCAAAGAACGGTCGACGTTCAACCGATAAGACTATACCGCTGTCCGTCATGTTACTTGTTTCTCTTGAGTTTGAATTCTAGTGAAATCAGGTAGCGTCGGTTAGTTGCTGTTAATCGTGTCAACGACGAACGTCTACTGATACCTTTTCCAAAAGTGTTGTCCTCTTTTATCTTGCAGTGGAAGCCGTCGCTACCTCCGCTCTTCATCATCATGGAGGTTTCGGTGAAATAAATTCCCATGATTACTACACACGTTTCAAATGTATACGTGCGGTGATGACTTCCCCTTGAAAATTCACAATATCACCGTCCTGATCGTGTACGGACACTGTAACGTTACGCAAGTGTAGTACGTTAAGCGGAAAATAAATGACGTTTCTAGGCGTTTCGACTATCTTGAATCCTGGCTCAACTGTTGGATAGAACGAGTGCAATATATGCTCGTTTCGACCCGCCTTGTATGAACCTTGAACAGCGTTACACCTTATCTCCAAAACGTTCACTTTGTTAATGTTTACAGGCGCATCCGACGTGTGTAATATATACGCTTCTAACTTGCGGCTCTTGGAAAAACCCAACATGGTACCGATCGTGTGTTCTGTACATCCGAAATCGATATCATATGAACAATAAATTTCACATTTCAATGTGTTGTTGTTGGGCCGTAGAGAAAATTTCGGGTCTGCTAGTTCTTTTTTCAGGTACGTTTCAATATCACTGATTTCATACACACCGGTCGGTATATTGACAGGGTCTAACGTTTTACGTGCTCCCTTTAGTACAGGAAAGACATTGTTTTTTCCACTCTCCACGTTCGGTATAGAGTTGTACGTGGTAAAGTCCAGCAGTCCTGCGTACCATTCACCGTCCGTCAATTCAAGCGGTGGAAAAAAGTCACAAACCAGTGCGCTCGGATCCGTTCCTGTGACGGTGACCGTAAGCGAAGACATCTTGTAGTTTACTGATCGTTCGATGTCAAAAACTCTAAACATAAATGTCCGCAGATGACCGTATCTGACGGCTGTTTTCGCATGTAATTGTAATGAACGTCGGTCACGTTCGATCCAAAGTACCGCATTAGCTCGACAGGTGGACGTAGATTGCCGAATCCATCAAAGTACCAGACTCTGTCGCCTCGCTTCTTGTAGCATACCCAGTGCGTGCCCGGTCCGCTAGCATCGTCCAGATTCACGATCGCACTTTCGTTCACCCACGGTGATGTACTAGGAAGTGCGTCGCGCATGTACACACCTCTGAAATAGGGTATACGCAATCGTTTCGTGTACTCATAAAGATCATGATCGGACAATGGACGCACGGGTATTTTGATTAGTTTTTTCGGTATGGCCGAAGATAGAGTCCTGAAGCCTTTTTACCACCGCTCCTTCTTCGTCGTTTTCCTGTCCCTGTTGTCGTCGTCCTCCTCCTCTTCCTGATTATCGTGCGTCGAACCGGCTTGCGTCGTCTGGTGCGACGTCGACGTTTACGCACACCACCACCACCACTACAGCATAGCCCGCTGCCTAACGCAGATTTCGCCTTCATTGCTGCTGCTACGGCTGCTGCGTACGCTCTTTCACTGATGCCTGAATTCAAAGCTTTAACTCGTTCCCACGCTTTACCGGCTAGCACACGATCCGCTATACCTCGTCGTTCGTTGTCCTTGTACTTGCTGTAAGCGATATCGTGTTCGCGACAGGCTTCGTCCAACTCGTTGATTCCTCGATCACCACGACTCAATCTCTCCTCTAGTTTCGTTCCTGGTCCGCAGAACCTGTAGCCAGGCAGATGTAGTTCTACCGGTAATACGTCCACCGCTCGATTGATCAGTGTAGGTACTGACTTCGCGACGAATGGTACCGCGCTTTTAACTATTTTTCCGATAAGACCACGCCCCCCTTTTTTTTATCAACACGGCTACGTAGTTCATACATGACTACTGTTTCGTTTGCTCTCGATAAAGAGATCTCCAATCTTGCTCGTGGTTGGATTTGTCCAGATCACTAATCAACACGCTCGTCTCCGTCTTGTTCATAAGTAGTAAGTCTGCCTCTTCGGCACCAAGTGAAGTACGCGCTGCGCGTGTATGCAATTTATAGATATACGATACCACTTTCTCCCAACGATGTTGGAACACTTTTGCGAGTTTGTACGTTTCGCTCTTCGCGTACCGCTTCACGTCCTCCAATTGACGCGCGTTCACTGCATCTGTGGCCCGTGCGCCACCATCGCCAACGTTTAGAATGGTTTTTCCTTGTGCGTTGAAATAAGCATCGTTTACCGCGGTGATTGTGTGTCGGTTCAAAAATTCCAAATTCACTGCGTCCTTGTTGTGCATGGGTGGAGCTAACTGTGTTATCCGCACATTGCCGACCATTAGGTTAGAGTTCGTATCCTTCGGTATGATTTTCGAGTCCACGTATATTTTGGTCGCGGCGTCTCTCGCACGAATCGGTTCCCTCAGAGACTGTATGCGATGGTCTCGTGCGTCGACGACAGCCCCGTTCTTCTTGTTCGGTACCAATTGTGTGAAACGTAAGCACGAGTAGTCTACGTACTGCTTGTTGACAGCATCCCCGAGATCGACAGGAGCGCCGACGTTGACGAGCTTACGACCTTTCGCATCTATTCCTTGCGCCGCCGTCGACGGATCGCCAGCTAACAGACAATTGTCACGCACAAAGCGCAGTGAAACGGCATCGCTATCATCGTGTGGTTCGCCCAAATTATGTATTTTTTTTCCCGCTACATCAAAGTGTCCGTCCTCGGTCATTGTGATACCAATATCCTCTCGCAGACTGCGTCGCGTCTCTCTTCGCGCTCTGACAGCGCTCTGGTGTCTACCAAACTTGTCGACACTCATCTCGTGAATGATGCGCCTCGTTCGTTGTGCACGGCATTTATACGTATTCACGTAATAAATCGATTAGTTTTGATACGATCGTACTGTCTATGCATTTTATTCCGACAACGGATAGTGCGTCGTTATGTTTTCCTTTTACAATCGTATCTAGAAATTCATCGTACACGTATACGTGTGTGTCTTTGAAGAAATAAATTTTTCCGTCGATATATCGGAACGCACTATCAACGGCTTCTGGTAAGCCGACAAAACGATCTTTAACATAACCATGTTTCTTGATCGTGAACGTGCACTCGTCTATCTCACTGTAATACATATCGTTGTACAACAGAAGAGTTCGACCCGTGTACGTGTGTATTGCAGCGTTTATTTTCGTCATCGTGCGAACACCGAGCGTTGTGATTGAACGCGGATACCCGTTCACCGGCTGCAGACTGTGTATATCAAACATGTATACATAGTTGTCTATGAAAAGCACCACTTCTTCGGTCCGCGGTCTCTGGTAGATCGCCGAAACGTTGGTGAACGTCGGCGGTAAGAAAGTCAACCAATCCGTTAACAGAAGCGGACTCTCGCCCGTTCGCTTCGACTCGATATCCAATGTCCACAAAAAGTTATCGTGCACGATATACAGATGTCTGTTGATTATTAAAAATTGGTTAACGTTCTTTAGTCGACATAAATCCGTTGTCGTCCGCACGGTCTCGTTCGTTGTCGGTGTCGTCGTCGTCGTTGACGTCGTCGTCGACGTTGACGTTGTCGTCGACGTCGTAGCGGGCGGCGGCGGCGGCTTCCCGTACAAGCGTTGAATGCCTCTTATATCGTCGTCTCTCAGGTCGAACGGTCCGTCCGAGCGTGGTACGTAGAACGGGTACATGATCGAATCCCTCTCGAGGGAATGTGACAGTCCTAACGCGTGTCCGATTTCGTGCGTTAGCACCTGAAGAAAACTGGTCTGATCGTCCGGTATTTCGGTTGCGTTTGTATAATTCCACGACTCGTAGTAGTCCATATGTATTTCAGTAGTGTTATACGGTAAATCGGGCGGGTAGTAAGCGTGAGCGAGTATACCTCCTCGTCCGTCCAAATCGTACCCGCAGATCGTGCACCTGGAAGTCAGACACCTGTGTTTAAAATATTTCATAGCGATAACCATGTCTGCGTTTATGTCGTTGGGTCGATATTCGAATTCCAGATTCGAATGTTTCTGCCACACAGCGAACGCTTGTCGCGACGCTTCGATAGCGCTGACGCTACCGTGAAAGAATCGCCACGACAGACGTTTCTTGGCCCACGGCGTTCGTAAGGTGTACGACACGAAATCTTCGTTACCACATCTCCGCGCACGCATCAGATTCATCGTTTCATTGTTCAATTCTCCATTTACGGTTAAATTGTAATTCACTTGAAACGTGCGAAGGTAGGCGTCCATATCGATGGTAGTGTTGTCCGTGAGTCGTAAACTATCGTCGGGCACGTATCCGTATCGCACCAAATAATCTATAGCGAAATCTACATCGTTAGCGTTAACGGACGATGCGACGACGACGGCACTTGTGCACGCAATAATAAACAGTAGCACGATATCCATGTTGTCACAACCAAACGTGGAATGTCCCCCGGTGCGTGTACGACAGTATTATTTATACTTTATCGGCTTTCAGAATCGAATAGGGAGCACATGGCATTAACGAGTCCTTTAAGATCGATTCCATGCTGCTGCTGCTGCTAATGTCAGATGATGATATATACCGCTCTTGTTATACGATTATGTCTGCTTCACGTAGTTCTTCCACTATGGAGACGATTTCGTTCGTGTGCCCACTGTTTCCAACACGTTGTGATGCCATTAACAGTCGCAATCTGTCCACCAGTTCGTTCGGATCGTCCCAGTGCACGTAATCGATTTTGTCTTTTTTTCTCGTTAGCGTCATATACGATGTATCAATATTATTATGCCCCTGTCCTGTACGTTTCGGTGGAAACAGTTGCGATATTATTCGTTTATACTTTACATCTCTGTTCGCGTTCACCTGTGCGTTCGCTAAGTAATACTGCTTATGCGCGTTGGTGTTACGCAGTATATCTTTGTACGCTTTCAGATTCGAATCGTTGACAACGTTTTCTTTAGGATGCTTCATGAACACGAGTTCGTAGAGTCCTGGTGTACCTTTGTATCGTTTACCGTTGATAAGAATCGTATCGTCCTTATCGATTTCGAACTGTGAATCACCAATCATCCATTTTCCGTTTTCATGTCTTACACCGTACGTATAGTCCATCAGACGATCGCGTTCGGACGAAACGATCATACGCATGTACTTGTTCGCTAACGATTCACTGTCGTATTTGTCCTGAAAATATCTACGCGCTTCACGTCTTCCTTCCGGTGTGTCTAACATTTTTTCAATGTTTTGACTAGGATCGTCCTCATCGTCATCACCTGATGTTTCGGCTATCACGGGTGTTTTCAGGAAAGACGGTTTCGTTCGGGAACGAAGTGGTGTTCCTACATCGCTCTTACTAATTGCATCTGTTGGATCCTCTTCTTCTTCTTCTTCCTCTTCTTCTTCTCGTTTCATTTTTTTCACTCTTATCGGCTTTTCATTTGTTGTTTTACGTTTCTTTTCAAGCAATGCTTGCGAAATATTTTGTAACGGTTCCAGAATCGGTTTGTAACTTTTGGATAACGTTGCTTCTTCTTCACGAATACCATGTTTTAACGCACGGTATTTCTTCCGTATGTCATCACTGATCGTGTCGATATCACGTGCTAATCGTTTTTTCTTGTCATCCATCTCGATAAACGGTAGTACGACAACTAAAGTCGTTGACAGCAGGACACGTGTATTTAGCTAAACTTTTGACAATTTTTTTTGTTTAATCGTTAGGTGCGACTACTATGAAACGATCGAAACCGACTCTGTACCTACCGGTGTCGATAGAAGAATCCTTGTCCACAACGAGAAAGCCGTAACGATCTTTCCACGCTTCAGCGCACATGTTCTTAAACGTGTCATATTTCATGTCCGTGTTGACATGATCGTTATACACATGCTTCAAGTTGCGATCGTCCTGTTTGAACAATACTATTAGATTGGCATTATCACGAACCAACTGTTTTGGCACTTGACTGTACGTCTGACAAAGGTAAAACGCGTCCACACCGCTGTGACGTCCCATAGAGAAATACTTGCGTATATTGTGTTGTCTTTCACAAGACACGTCATCGAACACCATAATAGAATCAGGATCGACCTCGTCGGGAGGCGGTACCTCTTCGTTATCGTTGTAGGCGTGATAACCCATTCCTTCGTTGGAAAGTTGTGTCATCAAGGTCTCCAGCATCTGATATTTGGGTTGAAATAGTGATTTAGAAAACACGTATAAGTTCACGAATCTTAATCCGTTTACATCGAACAACAGGTTGAACATGACGTTTGTCTTCCCGCACGCAGAAGGTCCGCAGATGATCGAACGAACGGTATCGGGCAGAAGACGTCCGTGTTTGCGTTTTTTTCTGCCACAACCACCCCCACCACCATCGCCGCACAATTTCGAATAGTCCACGTCCTTTATTTTTAATCTGTGCGCTTGTTGCAATATTTTCATGTTGACGTTCCGTGCACAGTCTATTTAATAGTCGCACTATATTGCAGCAGTCGGTAGATATGTAACTGCATACACAAGTGTCCGGACCCGTTTCACAGTTCGGATCCGACCAAACACATTCTTTGTAGTGATCGAATCCGGTACCACTTGGTACTATTTCGTTAAGACGGAATCTCTTCACACGATTGATAACCCGTTGCCAGTACTCGTGCACTGTCAAGATCCTACGCATGCGTTCAACGTCGTTTGCAGTCGTGTTCACGATGTACTCATCGTAACCAGGATGTGACACAATGTCTTTTACACTGTACACAGCGTGCATGTTGTCATCATAACGCATCGATGCATACTGGTTCTATTTCCATGAGTCGAATAGTTGTTATAGCAAGTTCTTCTTGTGTATCCACGAATCGTGTTTACCATCGAATCCTAACCATCTGACTTTTACACGATCGCCTTTACGTTGTACAATCTTTTCTACCAAGTACACGTCACCAACGTTCGATTTACTGATTTCATGTTCATAAAAACCACCTTTTAACACTTCTCCTGTATGATCCTTTAGCGAATAGGTAATGGGTACGCTGCCGGTACGCACCGAATGAACGAGAAATATCTCGTTTGTCCAATTTGGTGTGTATCCTTTGGCGAATGTCATTTTGTGTTTGCTTATACGCACACGATCGCCTACTTTGAATTTCGGTCGTTTATAAACGATGCTCCTCGCTGTGTTCACACGAATCCTTTGTAGCACTGTACGTTCGTTGGATTCTTTCACCTGACACGGTTTCATTCCAATCGTTCTGTGCACGCTGTTGTTGTACGTGTTGACTAGTTCCGGCAACATATCCAACCAACGATAATGACCTTGTTCACTGAACGCACGATACATGTGCGTTTTCAACGTACGGTAAAAACGTTCCACAATGGAGGCCTTTTTTTCACTATACGTGGAATAGAGTGTGATACCGTATCTGCTCAGCAATTTTTGTACGCTACTGTTATAGTACTCTTTCCCGTTGTCTGTCTGCAGATATTTCATTTTATTAGCACGAAGAATCGGTTCCAGAGCTCGTGCGACCTCTACGCCCGTTTTTGTTTTCAACGGAACAGCGTACGAGTACTTGCTAAACGCGTTAATGATTGTCATAAGGTACTTGAATCCCTTGTTCACCTTCGCGTGCGGTATCATCTCTACCAGGTCCGCTTGGTACAAGTCGTGAAGTCCCTTTAACTCCACCGCACGTCTCGGAAAATTCCTTCTTACCGGTCTGTGCAACTCCTTCGCGATAGTCTTGCGAACGCTCTGCTGTATGTTCTTCACCTGTCGTTTCATTCTCATATCGTACGAACCGTGATTCACAATACGTCGGAACGTGGTAAAGCGTTAACTCAGTGCTGAATGTAACTCTCCTCGGTACCGTTCTGGTACGTCTGCTTTCCATCGCGTGACTGTAGTAAGATTTCCACTCCACGTCCAGTTATATCATCTCGACCGAACGGAAAAACAACGCGTTCTTCTTGTGATTGCGTAAGTACGTTAAAACATGCGCTAAACTGATTTTCATACGTCCATTACGCACGAGACTCATACCGATGTAATATCTCATGAGCGTGTGTTGTTTCATGTCCAACGCTCTTACGGTCTTGACGGAATTCATGTCTTTGAACATGACGCTGCGTATAACGTTGGCACGATACTCGTGCATTTCCGCGACTATGACGTTATCGTTTACGGGTAGATGCTCGCACATGTGTTTAGCTTTGAGTTCTATGATCGGACGATGACTTCTCGACTCCATATGCAGGTGTATAAGATACGAGTTCAACAACCAAAACTCGTCTGCCATAGCACCTGTACATCGTTGCCACTGTTCGTATAAACGTCGATCTTTCACTGTGTACCCTTTTTCATGTGAATACTGCAGACCGAAGTATTCACAATACTTGCGGAGTGTAGGCAATGATTCCTTCAGAAAGGCTACTGAAAACAATCCCTGCGCCTTGTTGTTCACCAATGTGAACTGTTTCCCTCTCGCAAGTGTCGGTAACGAAGATGGCGGGCAGCGCACGTCAAAACTTACGTTGTAGCTAGGATCCACTGCGCACTTTGGTGCTATCATAATCGCGCTTCTGTATATTTCAATCGCTGTACGTATCGGAATAGTGCGCTCTGTAATGACAATGCAACACAAAGCGTGTGGGATTGAACTTCCGTAGGCGAGCATGTCTGTGTACACAGTCGCATAGTTCATTTGTCCGTGTGAATCATGTAAACCGTGAACACGTTGAACGGCATGATACAGTTCAGGAATCGGTCGGAAACGTGAAATAAAATTCCACGCGTGACGTACTGTACACTTGAACATATTCTTTTCATAAACCACGAGTTCAATCGGTACATTGTTTCGATCACACTCTTCGATAAAATGAAGCCATCGTGATTTGTTGTGTATACGATCAGAGATTATCATCAACAGCACGATCGGCGGCAGATAACCGCTACGTTTCTTTATGTGACGCCAACAACGTCCGTGATATTTGTCAACACCAAACTTATAACGTGTACAGTAGTTACCACAAAACCGTTTTTTCTTCACAAAATACATAGAACACAAGTTGGAACGTATCGTGCTTCGTAACGGTTTTGTTAGTGTGAAATGTTTCCCATCATCGTATCGATAAACATCCATTGTGTCATCGATCTGTGATGCAAGTGATACAGCTTCGAAATTGTCATGATATTTAATAGGTATAATTTTTATGAAATCTTTTGTTTTATTTTTTTATCATTGGCGCCATCAGTCAGATATTGAATTGTGTACACACATTTAGTAGTAGTACTAGTAATAGTAATATATATAGTACTATTAGTACTAGTATAGTACTAACACAGAGTACTACTAGTACTACCCAAACGGGTATGTTTGTACATGAGTTTATGTTGGCTCTGAAAAGAGCCGTTTTTGCGTGCGTCGACTTCTACAAGTGTTCACGAACGAAACTACATGTAGGCATTGACGCCTTATGGACTTGGACAGGATCATCACCCGCCATCCAATCCATAATTCGTATTTTACAATTGCAGCATCTTACAACATCATCATCGCCTTCATAAATAAACCCGGCTTTGGCTAGGTCAAAAAATCTCACGTTCGTATTCGGAAATTTACGTACGTAAAATTTAATGTTACCTCGACGATGGATGTTATAAAAGCTTTTTAATCGGCTTGCAAAAGAATATGTGTGCACGTCCATATCTGAAGCAAGAATGTTGGTTTGTTGCGCTGCATTTCACTTCCTCAGTGGTAGCTGCGCGCGCAATCGTAGTGGGGATTGCTGTCGTCAATTGGTCGGTATGAAATAAAGCACAGTAGTGGGAACAAATAGCTGCGCACGCACTCATCATAGATAGTATAAGTGGAGCGGTGATCGCTGCCTGCGTTCACCTTCGAGTCTCGTGCAGGCTAACTTTCACGCACTGCTTATAAAATGTTACTTATTTTCTAACTTTGTATCAGTATTCTAATGTTCTTCAAGTGAGCAAGTAATTGATTTTGCTTTTATCGTTATTCTAACAATGCAGACGTTTTCTGTTGATCGTAAACATTCGTTGCGTGGCTCGTTGGTGTCGTACGTTTACACACCTCTTGTAGAGAAAGAAGAAGAATGTGTCAACGATGTCATTACCTTTTTCGATGAAATTCACGATATGTTACGTACGGACATTCTAAACGAACTGACACGTTTGCTTACTATAAAGTGGCATATAGCGCTAAAAGCGAGATTTGTCAAGTACATTGTAAATGCCGACACGAACGAGGACGAAGAAGTGACGAGTGAAGGCTATTTTCATGGACGATGTCATACGACATTGATCGCTGATCAGAACGTATTGCCTGAACGTTTAGAAGCTTCGTACGAAAAAATCATCGAATCGATTTATAAATTCACTCGTGAGGGTAGCGGTTGGGCGTTGGATCATATAATCTCGTTAGAACTCGTTCTCTCACGATACCAACCGCTGGCCGCCTCCAGTTTCATCCGTACACCTCCTGAATTGTCTTGTACTAAATCCATCATCAATGTAAACAATACAGGCGATCAAATGTGTTTTATATGGTCAGTGTTGGCCGCACTGTTTCCACAACACAGAGACAGCGAGCGTGTATCCAAATACAAATCACATATTCACAGTATCACCACTTCTGGTATAACTTATCCCACCCGCCTATGCGATATTGTGAAGTTCGAACGAGACAATTCTGACATTTCTATAAATGTTTTTGGTTACGAAGAAAATGAAATTTACCCGCTAAGAATAACTCCTTTCAGTGACAGACAACACCATTTTAATCTATTACTTCTCACCACCGCTGACCGAAAACATTACTGTTTAATAAAAAATATTAGCCGCTTACTATCTTCACTAACCAAACACAACGGACGTTCTTTCTATTGCAACTACTGTCTGCATAGATTCTGTGAAGAACGACTCCTTAGTGAACATGTCCCTCGTTGTTCACCGTATGGTGAACAAAGAATTCGTTTACCAACGAAAGAGAAGGAGAAGGTTATGTACTTCAAAAATTACACGTACTGTCATAAAGTCCCTTTCGCTATATATGCAGACTTTGAATCGTTCATTGTACCTTGCCATCGTTGCGATGCTCCTCCACACACATCGTCCACCACAACAGAGTCGTTACATCTTCCTTCAGGTTTTTCCTACCTCATAGTCGACCACGAGGGTAACATTTTCAAACCACAGGTCGTTTATCGTGGTGTGAACGTGATAGAAACCTTTTTAGATAGACTAATCGATGAAGAGCATGAACTGTACAGGATCATGCGTACCAATATCCCTATGACTATGAGTGATCGTGACGTATTATCTTTCACGAATGCTGTCGTATGCCATCTCTGCGAAAAACCGCTGACTGATGACGACAAGGTGCGCAACCATTGTCATCTGACTGGACGATACCTTGGCGCAGCTCACAACGTATGTAACCTCAACTCCAAGTCCGCCCAACATATTCCTGTCTTTTTCCATAACTTACGAAGTTACGACGCACATCACTTGATACAAGGGTTGGGTAAATACAATGATGAAACTCTCACTTGTATCGCTACCACTAGTGAACGCTTCGTATCAGTCACGTTGGGTGCCCTACGTTTCGTAGACACGTTACAATTTTTGAACACGTCCTTGGATACACTTGTTGGAAACTTGCGCGCGAGCGGTGCGGATTTCGCTTTAACAAAGCAATGTTTCGAAGAACACTTCGAGCTACTCTTACGTAAGGGGGTGTACCCTTACGATTACATGACAGGTAGCGAGAAGTTCGACGAAACATGTCTGCCCGCACGCGAACACTTTTTCAATAGGCTGAGTGAATCACCCGTGTTGGACGAAGATTACGCACATGCACAGAATGTGTGGCAGACTTTCGGAATCCGCACGCTGGGTGATTATCACGATCTTTATCTTAAAACAGATGTACTGCTGCTGGCTGACGTCTTCGAGGCGTTTCGTGAGATGGCCATACGGTACTACCAGATTGATCCGGCTCATCTTTACTCGCTTCCCGGCGTTGCTTGGCACGCGATGTTAAAGATGACCGGTGTGCGACTGGAACTGTTGACGGATATAGATCAGCATCTTTTTATTGAATCAGCCGTTCGCGGTGGTGTTAGCATGGTACCCAACCGCTATGCCAAGGCCAACAACCCGCTAATCGCTGATCAGTATGATGCTTCAAAGCCGACCTCTTTCATATTGTACACCGAGTGCAACAACCTTTACGGTGCAGCCATGTCACAGCCACTCCCTTACGGTGACTTTAGATGGCTCGATCGTAACGAGATCGACTCACTGGACGTACGTACTCTGAGTGATGACAGTGACATGGGCTACATACTTGAGGTCGACCTACACTATCCATCCGAACTTCATGATCTTCACTCAGATTATCCACTAGCACCTGTGCGTTCCTGCGTCAATCCTGACATACTTTCACCGTACTCTCGACGACTTCACACACGACTACACTATACAAAAGGGTATAACGGATCAGAAACGCCCTCATCGTCCGTCCCCAAGTTGCTAACGACTTTGGACGATAAGCAAAAATACGTTCTTCATTTTCGAAATTTAAAGTTGTATCTGAACCTTGGTCTAAAATTGAAAGCGATCCATAGGGTGTTGAGTTTTAAACAGAAAGCGTGGATGAAACCGTTTATCGATTTCAACACACAAAAGAGAGCAGCAGCCACCAACAGTTTTGAAAAAGATTTTTTCAAACTGATGGTCAACGCTGTCTATGGTAAATCGCTGGAGAACGTAAGGAAACGAATAGACTTCCAACTAGTCTCTACCAAAGGGCGGCTGCAGAAACTTGTTTCCAATCCACGACTAAAGCGTATGATCCGCTACACCGACGACTTGGTCGGATTGGCTTTACGAAACAGAACTATATACCTTTCCCGTCCAGTGTATGTTGGTTTCACAGTACTTGATGTCAGTAAATTGATAATGTACGATTTTCATTATCGGTACGCTGTCAGCAAGTACGGACAACGATTAACATTATTAATGACCGATACCGACAGTTTACTTTACAGCATACAGACTGACGATGTGTACTTGGATATGAAAGAGGATCTCCACCTTTTCGACACGTCGGACTATCCCTCAGATCATCCTTGTCATTGCGACGACAACAAAAAAGTCGTGGGGAAGTTCAAGGATGAAACTAATGGGAAACCCATCAGGGAATTCGTCGGACTCAGAGCTAAATGTTACTCGCTCCTGTTGTCCGACTGTACCGACAAAAAGGTGGCGAAAGGTGTTCCAAGAACGGCAATAAAAAAAAGGTTACGTCATCAGTTATACAGCGAGTGTCTTTTCGATAGTCGTACAGTTTTCACCTCTGCCGAGTGTATACGAAGCGATCGTCATAAGCTGTACACGCAACGTGTAACAAAACTTTCCCTGTCTCCTTATGACGATAAGAGGTACGTACTGGACGATGGTGTAACTACACTCGCGTACGGACACTACAGAGTGTGTAAACGTGCGTTAACCAATGACGATACCAGTCCTAACATGAAGAGACTAAGATACACAGAGCAGTAACTCATGGTAATAATAAACTTGTATTGCAAATATAAAATTTATTTATTTACTTTCATTTAATTTTCAATTGGTAGGAGAGGTGAGGTAGGCGATTAGACATTAATGGTTAATATTTATAACAGGATGTAATCGACTCCCACTGAGACCTTCCCACACTATGCACATGTGCAGTTAATTTTATTCGCTGACTAGCCATATGTTATCGCAGCGTGTGAACTTTGTGATGGCGAGGGGCTTTGTTACGTACAGGATGCAAGCCGTGTGTGTGTGTGTGTGTGTGTGTGTGTGTGTGTGTGTGTGTGTGTGTGTGTGTGTGTGTGTGTGTGTGTGTGTGTGTGTGTGTGTGTGTGGTGAACACTTTGAGGGTAAGGGGACTTTGTCTATAGCAGACTCCTACCAAGCATATACGTATATATAAGCATTTCGTCATAATAAGTATTATCACATTCATTATAATTTTTCAATTTGCATGTAAGTACTTACTATATTTTTACGTTAATATTTGACATTACACACACACACACACACACATTATTATGTTAGCAAATTACTATACAACATTTTTCTTGTTACGTTTTACAGAATGCGCGGAAGCGATAATAGATTATATAAAAGAGTCTGTGAGGAGCAGCGACGAGTTCGAAGGTAAATTACAACATTTTTTTTATTTAACGAGTACAAACAGAATACAACATTCGACTGACTTACTGTTTATTTTTTATAGTTCCCAAAGGTTACGTCAGGCCTTATTGGGACCTTCATCAGTATCACAACAAAACTCGAGTCGGTAAGACCATTTTTATTAACAATCACTTGTACTATTGCGTTTACGTTCGGTATTCAAATGTATTTTTTTTTTCAGTGATGCTACCGGTTCAGCTGCTGCTACTGCTGTTGTTGCTGCTGCTGCTGCTGCTGCTGCTGCTGCTGCTGCTGCTGCTGCTGCTGCATCTCAGGAAGCCGGCACGAGTCGGTACGTTTTTTTTCATTAACGTTCACTTGTACTATTGCGTTTACATCTGGTATTAAAAGTGTACTTTTTTTCAGCAATGATGAGATGATGGTTTATGATGACGATGATAGTGACAGTGATACGTTACTGCTTGACGAAAGAACTAATAATGATGATGATGAAAATAATGTTGATGAGCATCAACAACAACAACAATTACCTACCATCACATTTAATATGTAAGTCTTCTTCTTATGTCTACATACTTTCATGTTTTTTTTTTACATGATTTTTATATTTTTTCTTTTCACCAGTGATATTCGTCCACAAGCACGACAAATAACGATCACACCGCCACAATCACCACCACCACAATCGCCACCACCACCGCCACAACCACAGGAACAGCCGCAACCACGTCCGCAATGGATAAGTACAGCACGACAACCAGAATCGCAATCCCCACAGCCTCAACAGCAGCCACAACCTCAGCAGCCTCAGCAGCCTCAACCACAACCTCAGCAACAGCATATGCGGCACGATCCACGATTACAGTCCCCTCCAGAAGACGCGCCATGCGTGTTTTATGATATTATCGACACGGTGGAACCAAGGATGCATAGCGAAGTCGCCACGATGAGACTACTTCTCAGAAGTAGATTTCCAACGTGGCGATGGAGCCGTGGAGATCTCTGCCCCATTCAGGGTATGTTAGGGCACACATCTTGTAGTGTGTGCCAAGAAAATTATACTGAGGGGCAGAGACTCCTCGGCTTAATGTGTGGGCATACTTACCACTATCTTTGCATCATTAATTGGTTTCAAACCGTGGCACTGGAGGGGTCGCCGCCAGGATGTCCGCAATGTCGGGTGTATGCATTCAGCAGGCCAATACACCCATTTTATGCACGCATGCATTTTTGAGGTATGTAACAGTACACATTATTCTAATCCATCCTACGCCTATCAATTATACATCACTAATATTGTTTTTGTTTCTGTTACAGATGGTCGTGCACATTAAATATGAACAACATGATGTTTTTTTCATATAATGTTTTATTTTCTGTATATTGTATCCGTATTTTTTTTTTTTTTACTATTGTAATATACAAAGTGATGTTTTTTTGATATAATGTTTTATTTTTTGTATATATATTATAACCGTTTTTTTTTGTCTGTATATATATATTGTATATAAAATGTAATATAAACTGAACTTTTTATTTTTTTTTCATTAAATTATATTATTTATATGTATATTTATAATGTTTTTTTTTCTGTATATATATATTGTATTTGTAATTTTTTTTCTGTATATATATTGTATATAAATATGTAAATTTTTTGAATTTGCTTAGTTATTTCTTTTCTTTTCAACTATCCTTTTTCCTTCTATCATGCATGTTTTATAAGTGAAGTGTCAATCAAAACAATTACACCACAATAGCCAGTCAACAAGAGTTTCACATCGATGCTGTGCACATTTTTTGTATTTTTACAATATATACTTACCACAAAAGCACACATTCAAATTTACAGTTCATGAGTTGGCACAATGGTGGCAGTGTAAACATATACAAAACCTGTACACTATAACACATGCACGAGCCGACAACGTGGCCGGCACAAGTTGACAACGTCGACGGACAATGGTGGCAGTGTAAACATATACAAAACCCGTACACTATAACACATGCACGAGCCGACAACGTGGCCGGCACAAGTTGACAACGTCGACGCTTTTCCAACATGGCCGCCCTTCCGGAAAAACAAAACATATACCCAAACCATACACTATAACACACCACGATCCGGCAACGTGGCCCAACCTTAACCAGCACACACGCACAATCCGACAACATCACAGCTTTCCCAACATGGCCACCACACACGGCGGAGGCGTGGCTATGTTCGCCGTTCGCCCTTCGCCGTTGACGTCGTCATCGTCGCTGGGCGGCGGCCTGGTCGTGGCTTGATCGTCGCCCGTCGTGGTGGGGTCGTCGTCCATTTTGTCGGCGAACGGCGGCCACGCCTCCGCCAATCAACGCACACGTAACCACGCAAAATGGACGACGACGACAACATGGCCGAACGCCGACAACATGGCCGACAACTTCGGTACGCCCATCGAGGTCACGTGGGACACACCACTACCCCCCCGGTCCATCATAACCTCTGCACATGACGACACGCTGCGCCGGAAGTCTACCCCCACCACATGGATTTTTGAATTTCGCGCCAAAAGGGGGGGCTGTGACGTCACTTCCGCGTTAGAACTCTCATTCTTACCCTACTTACATTGTTCTTTATTTAGTTAGTTATTTGTTATTTATTACTTAGGAAATACACTTATTCGCAAACCTCAGCGAAACGCACCTACAAATGCGAAGCTATTGCTTGTGTCGCGCACCCACCTATCAACGCGCAGCGCGCGAACCGAGGCGATATTACCGGGGGAATAAGGAGAAATTCAAGATAAAGAACTACGTGTTTATGTCTGGAGAATGCCGTAATGAATACAGTTCTCAGAACGAATTGAATTCTGTTTACGTTTGGGACCGTAGCCTGCTAAGCCAGTCTCTACTTTCTAACCTTTAAGCAAATCGCGTCCAGTATGAACGTACCCTGAGCGCTACATCGGTCGCGACTTTATTGGTTGCCCAATGCCCAATAATAAACTTAACGTCAAACGTGAAAAGGTGCATGAGTGGAAAGATATTTTTTTTGAAACCTTATTTTTTTGTAGTTTTACAGACTTCATAATGGTGTGTTTTGTGTTCTGAAAATCTTTTATTCATTAAGGTGAGTTCAGCTACAATTTATTTTTTATTTTAGATTTAAGTATTAAAAGCCAAAAACTTTCATCTCAAAAGTCATTTTATTATTGACATTTTTTGTTTGATTATGTAAACATCATTGTTGATTGACGCAAGTTCATTAATCGATAAGCACTAATAACAATATTTTTAACAATTTTCATAAGTTTTAATTTTTATAAATTTTGAAATAAGTATAATAAGTTGATACAATACTTTCCGAGTTAGAGACGTTGAAACATTTCCATAAACAATTGAGAGGCATTTTACGTACATTTTTTATATACGTACTTAATAGAAACAAATAATTCCACGATCATGTTAAGTAGACTTTGCGTATATTAGCTCCAAATTATGTTTAAAACACATAAACGTATGTCAAAACAAATATTTTGTCAATAGTTGTAACCTTTATAATTTTAAAAATTAACTAACTTTAAGTATTAACTTTTGTTAAGTTTTCTTAACGTTTTTCGATGTATCACTAAATTTATTACAAGACTATATGAAAAATTCATTTTTGGAAAAATTGTAGATTTGCAAAGAAAATTTTGCAAAAACACCCCTCAATTTATCATTTTGTTTACTTATGTATTAATTTTTTTACAGTCTATAGGATGTCAGAAAAAAAGAAGAAATTGTCAGGACACCAAAATTTGTTGAAGAAAATAAGAAGAGAAGAAGAACTAGAAAAACACGTAAAAATTACGCAGTTTTTTCAAAACCCGAATCTACTTTGCCAAACATTAATGACAAAAATGATACAGCTGAACCACAACATTCTGAACCTGTACATCTTCTGGAAGGCATACCATCAACTTCTTCAAGTCCCGCTGATAATGAGGAATCAACACCTTCAAAAATTACCACAACAGAAAATATAAGTAAACTTTCCAAAGATGCTGCAATGTGGCCAAAAAAATTACGTCCGAATAATATTCAAGAATTAGTATCTACTAATTATTATCAAAACAAAAAGGATCTTTATCCTTTAAGGAGCGTAAGTTTTCCAATAATTATTTCTTTAGAATTCTACCGAACAAAGAAAACATTTAGCGTTTTTGGCTGTTGTATTCCGAAACAAAAAATTCGCTTTACTGCTTCTGTTGCAAAGTTTTTAATGATAGCGATTTGAAATCTGTTCGCCTTAGTGATGAATCTGGTTACAACGACTGGCAGCATTTATGTGAACATTTAAATATTCATCAAAAGAGCAAGTTACATATCGAAAATGTTCTAAAATTGCTAGATCTTTCCAACCGTTTTAATAAAAATCAAATAATTGATTCTGAAACTCAAAATGTAATAAACAGAGAAACTAAATACTGGCAATCTGTTATAGAAAGAATTTTCTACGTGATTCAGTTTTTAGGTGAGCAGAATTTAGCTTTTCGTGGAAGTAGTAACAAGTTGTTTGAGAAAAGTAATGGTAACTTTTTAAAATGCATAGAAATGATTTCTAAATTCGACCCGATTATGTCAGAACATACAAAACGGTCTCAAAGAAAAGATTACAAAAATTATCTCGGGGATAATATACAAAATGAAGTAATCAATTTGATGGGCGAAAACATCAAATCCAAAATTTTAGAACTAACTAAGAAGGCAAAATATTTTTCAATATTATTAGACTATACTCCTGACTCTAGTCATCAAGAACAAATTTCAGTTTGTATAAGATTTGTTAACTTAAAAAGCACAGGAATTAGTATAGAAGAACATTTTTTATTATTTTGTCCTATAGATGATCCGTCGGGCGAGGGTTTGACTAAATTTCTTTTATCGGCGTTAGAGAAAGAAGGCTTAAATATCAACGATTTGCGGGGTCAGGGTTACGACAATGGGGCAAATATGCGTAGTAGGCATAATGGCCTACAAAAAAAATTTTGGATTTGAATCCGCGAGCTTTCTTTGTTCCTTGCTGCAATCATAGCCTAAATTTAGTCGTTCATGATGCTGCAAAATCAAATACTTTGAGCATCAATTTTTTTTCTTTAGTTGAAGAACTGTTTGTATTTTTTTCAGCTTCTACTAAACGATGGTCAATTCTGAAATCTAATGTTACAAATTTAACTTTAAAACCTTCATCGGATACTCGATGGTCTAGTAGAATAGATGCAATAACTCCTTTAAAGTATGAACTTGGAGAGGTATACGATGCTCTGTTTGAAATAAGCGAAGGAAGTTTTGAAAATAAAGTAAAGAATTTGGCTGCATCGTTGGCCAAAAAATTGCAAAATTTTGAGTTCATTTGCGTGCTTATTTTGTGGTATAATATTTTAAGTAAAATTGACATTGTTAGTAAAATTATTCAAAAACCGAACTTTGATGTTGCTCAGTGTTGTACTCATTTAAATAATCTGAAGAAATTTTTGAAAGCTTATCGCTCCGATGAAGGTTTTAATGATCTATTGATTGATGCTAAAGAAATAGCATCCAGCTTAGACATAGAACCTAAATTCATAAAACAAAGAGGCTTAAAACCGCGCAAAGTAAAAAAACAGTTTGACTATGAATGTGACGATGAACCGATGTGCGACGAAAGTTTAAAGTTCAAAGTTGATTGTTTTTTTAATGCTCTAGACGTAATCATCACATCAGTGGATGAACGATTCCGAATTCTTTCTTCTTATTCTAATAATTTCGCGTTTTTATGGAATATTGATAAATTTAAAAATTATTCTGAAAAAGAACAACTAGAATTATGTCAAAAAGTTGAAAATGTATTAAACGATGAAACTCGCAATGAACGAGATATAATTGCTGTAGTACTTTTTAAAGAATTGCAATATTAACAAAATTTTGATGAAAAAGTTATTACGTCTCCAGAAGAAATTTTAAATTATATAACAATTAACAACTTAGTGGATTCTTTCCCTAATACGAGCATAATACTTCGTATTTTATTAACAATGCCGGTTTCTGTTGCTACCGCAGAACGTTCTTTTTCAAAACTCAAAATAATAAAAAATTATTTAAGATCGACCATAGGGCAAAACCGACTAAGTAATCTTGCTATCATCTCAATAGAATCGGATCTATTAAAAGAATTAGACACCCAAGATTTAATTAAACAATTTGCAAAAACCAAAGCATGAAAAGCTCAATTCACTTAGTTAAAATAATAATACGAGTTATAACTGGACATTAACCTTTATCTTTAAAAGATGACGTATTGCATTGTTAATATAATAGATTGTTTTTATTTGTTGATCAGTTTTGTTCTATATGATGCATTGTATGTAAACAAATATATCTAATGTTTCAAATATATTTTTATTTCTGTGTATAAATGTATAATTACATACCTCAATGAGAAAATACTTGTTCGGCTTGTTCGGTACCAGTTTAGTAAGTGCCTGTTGTAAAATATAAAAATGAAAAAATGAAAATAAATACATGAAAATACTTTTTAAAATTATTTTTGGATAGTTGATAATGCTTAACATGTACCTTTACCCATATATTAGCGCTATAAAAATTGTAGGCGACATATACAAAATTGCACAAGGGCGCCAACAGTGCTAGGCGCGGGCCTGTCTACATGTCTACAATAGTGCGTGCCTTCAGTTTTCAGTTACCTAGTTGAGAACGTCATTGACGCGTTCTTGACCAATTGTCAATACTATCTGGCTTAGTTCACGTGGTACGGAGGAAGCCAACACACGGCGAGTATTTTTTCTTCAGTTACATTACCAGAATACATTGCTGAATACTGTCTCTTTACTCCTACCAATAGTGTAATAATTCACTCTTCTGGTTGTTTTTTAAAACTCAAGCCAATTCATAATTTTTTTCTTTCACCAAGATGTCGCTGGTACTGGTTCTTTTTTCTACAGTTACACGGGACATGCCTGTCTTACTCCTTGATTGATGAGAATTTTGGTTGTCGATTCTCTACAATGTATTTATTTTAATAAATGATAGATTAAAAAAAATAATACCAATGGCCGACGTAGGCACATATTATTTTTGTAAAACAAATTATACAACGAAACCTGTATTACCGTATAAGATCACAATTATACAACGAAACCTGTATTACCGTATACGATCACAATTATACAAAGAAACCTGTATTACCGTATAAGATCACAATTATACAACGAAACCTGTATTGCCGTATAAGATCACAATTATACAACGAAACCTGTATTACCGTATAAGATCACAATTATACAACGAAACCTGTATTACCGTATAAATCACAATTATACAACGAAACCTGTATTACCATATAAGATCACAATTTTTATAAAATATTAAGACTGGCAAGCGATACTCGATAGTTAATTGCGTTTGGATATTTAAAAAAATAATAAGGCCCAAATAAATATTAAGCATTTTTCAAGAAGATAAAGAAAACAACTCTGTGTTATTATGGCAATGATTTCTGTAGTCATCTGTCATCAAACGTACATTATTATCACCTAATCATAATACTTAGTGTTTTCCTTGAGTAAACATATCCTTGAGCAGTAGGATAGTAATTACTTTTTAATAGGCTATTTGTTGTTATTGTAATCATCTTTTTGTGCACTGTTTGCAGGGCCGGCCTAAGGCGTGTGCGGTCGCACACATGCGATTTTGGGAGGGGCGCCGAAATGATAAAAAATATAAAAAAATAATATGGTAAAAATTTAAATTTTTATGTAATTTTGAATGCAAATTAGCCATTTGAATATGTTAATAACTTTTGTTCAACAAATAAAATGTTGCTTGAAAGTACAGTAGAGAGACTGGCTGCTGGCTCCAAACGCTCCGCTCCGTTGTTTTGACAGAACTGAACAGTTGTAGATAGTGAGTCACAATCACTATCACATGTTTAGTCTATCTGTCGCGTCGACGTCTGGTGCTGTATCTGTGCTGCGACAGGTGGCAGTCGTTATCTGTAGGGATGAGCATCGCCAGAAAACCATCGATGTTAACATCGTAAAGAGTACATCGATGTTAAAAAAACATCGGTATGAAAACATCGATGTTTTAAGACTGAAAACATCGATGTTTTTATGCCAATGTTGCAATTCAAATAAAAATCTATGCTTTTTACATGTTTGTAATAGTACAAATGGCCGTACAAATAATTGGGGATGAATAATAAATAAAAATAATTAAAGAGAAGAATAATATACCCGATACTTTACTCACTTACCTTATCAGAACCAAAAGCCCTTGGGTCACCACCACATTTTGACAGGCGGAATGTGAAAACCTCAACACTGTACCCGAGAAAACAATTTAAATACATCTAACTTCCCCGTATCAGATTTTCCAGGGCCGTTGACGAACTCGTTGAGAACAGGTTATGTAAAGGCGAGGTGACGTTAAAATAATTTAACTCACATTCATAATTAACTAAATCTGGTCATTATTATTTATTATTATAATGATTATAAAGTGTTTGAACAAACATACATAAAACCACCTCCTTTAACAAAAACAGAAACCTCTTTAAATCTATGTCAGGTTTGTTTACTCCTAGTGAAAGTTTAAATTAGTATTCCCAAAGAGAGATAGGCCTATAAATTCTCTTATTTTCTTTTAAACAGTAAAAGCTTAATAAAATCACAGTGTACAGTACCACTGTTAATACGTTTAGCTTCAATTTATTTATTGTAACAAATTATACAGGTATATGTATAATAAGTATATAATAACAGATATTCGTAGTTCGTACCTGTTATTTTTTTGGAACGGTTACGTTGGTACCTGTAACTTTCGAATACAGTGTTGCCAGGTCTTCCGAAATTTCGGAAGATCTTCCTATTTTTTGTAATATTCCAGAAAATACGAAATTTGGTGTAAATCTTCCGAATTTTTTCCGACGCGAGTTTCGGTGAGAGTAGGGCACGAAGCTGCGATTCGCGCGATAACGTACCTGAAGTTAACTGCATGCGACGCGGGTCTTTTTCCGTGGCGGGTCATTTTCCTACTCTCGTTTCAGTGCAATGTCGCATTTCAAGAGTTTTGTTTTTCCGTACGATATGACGTCAAATCTAGTGTTTCCTTGCAACCGTAATTATAATTGCTTTCAATAAAAGTTTATAGAGGTCTTTTCCAAAATTATAGTTCCTTCCTCCTGTCACAAACAATTATGACCACCCATACACAATGATGTAATAGGCATTTGGGTCTTTTGCGTTATACGACCACAAAGCATTGTAATTGGCATTTTGTTTATCTTTCATTAAACTGAGTATAGTTCTTAGAATTTGCTATCTCTGTTTACTGATTAGTTAAAAGCTGCGTCCAGTCTCGCCTCTGTGTGTGTGTGTGTGTGTGTGTGTGTGATTTATACGAGTTGATTATAGAAACAAAAGCGAGTAATGGTAAAGGCAGTCAGCGGGTCTTTTCTGTTTTATAACAATATCATAATACTGAAAACTTACCAAAATAATGATGTAGATCTGCATAGAAGACTTTGAAGTAGTTTTATATTTTATTCATCAAAAACACAAATTTTATACACCAAAAACACCTAACCTAACCTAACCTAATTTCACGAACTGGAAAGTTATTGTTAATAATTCAGGAGGCCAAAAGGCCTTGATGTCCTGTATAATTTGTTCAAATAAGACAGTGCCTGCATGTCGCTTCCGCCACATAAACTCACACAGGTAAGAGTCTAACATTTCCCTGAGTTCCGCACTCTTTCCTATTTCGACGCTTGGCTGACGACGGTGGAGCGATAAGATAACTTATAATTATTCTTGTATAGTGTACGACAGTCTGTAAATGAGAGAATATCATTTTAA
Source organism: Magicicada septendecula (assembly GCA_034769895.1). NCBI lineage: Eukaryota > Metazoa > Arthropoda > Insecta > Hemiptera > Cicadidae > Magicicada > Magicicada septendecula. Next base: position 80,738 of record JAWRYS010001310.1, on the reverse strand, counting down.
CTAATCAGTAAACAGAGATAGCAAATTCTGAGAACTATACTCAGTTTAATGAAAGATGAACAAAATGCCAATGCCAATGATTTGTGGTCGTATAACGCAAAAGACCCAGGCATTTTGCAATATCCACTTATTTTACCATACTGCTTATTCAACAAAGAGTGACTAATCCTTATTGTTTAGTCTCAAGCTGACAGAATCGCACGACATGACTGCACCTGAATAAACAGATACTGTAATGTCTAGCCTACACCAGGTCATAATAACGTCAAGTCGCCGTGATAAACATGAAAATATGTCACTTTCCGAACTTGGTGAAAGATATTCAGGAACTTGACACCGAGTGGAGGATGCTGAGAAACACAAAGGTAGACATAGACAGTGAAAATCCAACAGAATTTTGGAATGCCATGCGTAATGTGAAAAAGGGTAACCATCCCTAATATGCCATGCGTAAGGTGAACCATCCGTTCACCAATGTTTCCGAAGATGTCTACCTTTATGCGGTCACTTCTGTGTTTACCCCATTCATCCGCAAGTATTGAGAGAGTATTTTCTACTATAAACCGTACGAAAACTAAAATCAGAAATAGACAGAGCACCCAAAGGATCTCCAGACTTCTGCATACCAAAAGAAATACAAAAACTGCAACCTGCTTATGATTTCAAAGTTAACGCGGAGTTTACAAGTTTGGTGAACAACAGTATCTACATGACTGGCGGGGAAGAAGAAAAAGTGAAGGAGGGGGAGGTTTAAAATATAAGACAACGTTGGTGTGTTAAAATTATTTTGTGATAATAATTATGTATACTGTATATATTCTTTTCATTTAAGCTTACTACATTTTCTTGAGATTTGACAAAACTTCCGAAATTTTCGGCAATCTTCCGAAATTTTCATGTCAAATCTTCAGAAAAAATTTTTTTAGACCTAGCAACACTGTTCGAATACTAGGTGGAATACTAGTTTAGTGCACCTCTATAAAGAACAGAATATGAGATAAAAAATAATACAAATAATGTACATGGAAAGACGCGTACAATATATAATTCATTTTAAAAATACCTTTAACGTTGCAATATATCTTTGGGTGGCATAATTAACGGGTAGATAATTATGAACGATGCCGATTATATTAAAAATTCAAATGTAAACTATTTAAATTATGTTTTAGTGGATGGTTAGTGAGGATCGGTCACTAACCATCCACTAAAACATTCACTGATTGACGGTCACTAAAAATTTAAGGATTTATTTAAATTATGTTCTAACACTATCGCAATTAAAAGAGAAAAACGCTACACCCAGTATGAAAAATAACTAAAAAATCTAAAACTAAATCAGAATGAAAACCAAATACGACTAACGTAAAGAGTAAACCGTTATTTTCGTACGTATGTAAGCTAAAGTTAATTTTGAAACTGTTGAAACCTATGTAACGGTCTCCTATAAAATGGGTTTGTTAGTTTTACCGTATTATTACGTCACTACGTAGCTCATATACATGGTACTTATCGTTTACCTAGCGTAGGGAGCAAACTACGTAGCCATTAATATCTAAAATAAAAATTTGTTGATTTAAAATAAACTAAATTTAACAATCAACTTAAAAAAAAGTCTTCATTACAAATTAAAAAAAAGTGTTCAAAGGAAAACATCGAAACGAAACCATCGATAGTATGAAACATCGCAACTGAACCATCGATGGTATAAACATCGAACATCGAACGTTAACCATCGATGTTTTTGGAACATCGGCTATCGATGCTCATCCCTAGTTATCTGACGTGAGTCGTGACAAGTGTATCCAGTTGACGTCTGCATATAATTAGTAATTAGTTTTGTGTTTTGTGAATTGTGATAACTCTATTTGTGATGTTAATAAACTAAAAATGTTTTCCAAACCTTCTGGATGTCAAAATAGGAAGCGGAAAGCTAAATCCTTAAAAGAAGCGGAAGCCAGTGCTAAATTACTATGCAAGTATTTATCAAAACCACAAAACCCTGTCTCTAGTACAGAAAATGTAGCTACGAATGACGTAGCCCTAACGGATGAACCTACTAAGCTCAGTGAAAAAGACGAGCACTCTAAGGGACAAGAACTACAACTACCAGAGTGTAGAGATAGTTTACAAACTGAAACTGGTATTCATGAAATCGCAACAAATATAGCTGATGAAACTTGTTAAGGTCAAGAACCTGTAACTGTAACTCATTCATTGGAAGAGCAAGAAAATGGTGGCCCAAGCTCGGCGGATGTTGATGTTACAGTTTCATTTCCATTAAAAGATCCTGCTACATGGCCTACACATCTTAATCCAAACGATCATGATTGCATTGTAGCTGAAGGGCCGTTCTCTCCATATTTAGAGAGATATCCCAAAGATGGAACAAAGAGGTCATTTTCTAATGTATTTTACTATCGTCTGGCTCCAAATGGTGAAAAAGTTAAGAGACGTTGGCTATTGTATTCTCAACAAAACAATAGTGTTTACTGTTTTTGTTGTAAGATATTTAGTACTGCACGTTCCAATCAGATCAAAGCGGAAACTGTGACTGGAGGCACATTGGAACTATACTGACACGTCATGAAACTTCCCCTAATCACCTAAAGTGTTATGAAAGGTGGGTGGAGGCGGAAAGGAGACTGAGCACAGGTAAAACAATTGATGATGAAAACCAGAAAATAATTGCCCAAGAAAAAGAACGATGGCAGAATGTTCTTAAATTACTTCTTGCCATAACACAATTTCAGCACAAAATGGCTTTCCGAGGAAGAAATGAAACCCTGTACAAAAAGGACAATGGAAATTATTTAGGGCTTGTTGAACTAATTGCCCAATTTGATCCTGTAATGAAAGAACATATATGTAGAGTATTGGCAAATGGAAAACAAAGGTGTCTGTCATACTTGGGGAAAAACATACAAAACGAATTATTGACTCTGATGGGAGACAAAGTAAGAGAAGAAATACTAAGCAGAATTAAAGGAGCCAAATACTATTTATTGATTCTCGACTGCACACCCGATTTAAGTAGGAAAGAACAGTTCTCTGTTGTTTTGAGGTACGTTTATGAAACAAAAGAGAAAAAAGTTGAAATTTGTGAAAGTTTCCTAGATTTCTTTGAAATAACAGACACTTCAGGGAAGGGAATGTCAGAAACAGTCTTAAAAAAACTGCAAGAGTACGACTTGGACATTTCTAATTGCAGAGGCCAGGGATATGATAATGGGGCAAATATGAAAGGAAAACACTCTGGACTACAAAAACAAATTTTAGAAAAAAACAAGAGAGCTTTTTTTGTACCATGTGGCTGTCACAGCCTAAACTTGGTACTAAGCGATGCCGCAAAAACCTCAGTACCAAGAGTTACCCTTTCTGGAACAATTCAACGATTGCTTGTGTTTTTTAGCTCATCAACAAAACGTTAGAGCAAATTGTTAGAGAGTCTGTCACAATCATATAAGGCGGCATCAGTATTTGGGTCTTCTCTCACATTGAAAGAACTTTGTGTAACTCGCTGGGAAGCACGTATTGAATCACTCAAAGCAGTAAGATACCAGATTGTGCAAATCCGACAAGCACTTTGGGACCTGCACGAGGATGCATCATTTGAAGACGAGGTTAGAAGTGAGGCAAATTCCTTGTCCGAAACAATTGAAGATTTTGGTTTCTTAGTGTCATTGACTGCATGGTATGATGTCCTGTTTCAAATAAACATTGCTAGTAAGATATTGCAATCAAAGATCGTCAACTTACCTCAAGCTGTAGCTATTTTGAAGTCCGTTGGGGACTTTTTGACGGACTTTCGCGAAAATGGATTTGTTAGTTGTTTAGTGAAAGCCAAAGAGTTGGCTGAAGATTTAGAAGTCGAAGGAAAATTCAAAACACCCCGGGTTAGAAGGAAGAAGAAGTAGTTTGATTACGAAGCTAATGATGAAGCACCGATTGACCCCCAAGAGCGTTTTAGAGTTGACTTTTTTATACCACTTGTTGAAACTGCCCAAATGGCTGTGCAAGAGAGGTTCGAACACCAAAGGCCAAAATGTCAAAAGTTGAGTTTCTTTTTAAACTTGATGAATTGCCCAAGAGAGAGGACTTGTTTGTTAAATGCAAAGACCTAGAAGACCTCCTTTCAGATGGGGATGACAGTGACATCTAAGGAGCTGAGTTATGCGAGGAGCTGATCTCTATCAAGGACCTCATGCCAAATAAAGGTACGTTTTACTTTTACGTTTTAGCTATTCAAAATTTATCATCTTGATTTATTGTTTGATCAGTTAATTCATAATTGTTTGGGGTCAAACAAAATTATTATTTTTCAAAGTTTTTTAATTTCCAAAATTAAAAAGCAGTCTTTTAATTCATTTTTGTTTGATTTTAGGCGGGAAAACGCCTCTGAACGTGCTGAACTTTCTGTTGGAAACTGGATCTGCAGACGCTTATGTAAATGTGTGGGTTGCTTTGCGAATACTTCTGACAATACCAATGTCGGTAGCGTTGGCGGAGTGAAGTTTTTCAAAATTAAAATTAATAAAAACCTACCTAAGGTCTACTCTTTCGCAAGAAAGACTCAACAACCTTGCAATTTTGTCCATTGAAAATGATATTTCATCGTCATTAGATTATGATGCAATAATAAAAACATTTTCGGCTGCTAAAGCTAGGAAGGTCCACTGCTAAGTGTATAATACAGATTATTTTAATCAATTTTCTTGATCTTTTACACTACTACTATCAATTTATAGTTATATTGATGTACCTTTTCGAGAAAAGTGAATACCAAAGTTTATATTTCTGAACTTTTTCGTACTTTTTCTAATGTACTGACATAACTTTTTTTAATATTAATATATTCAAACTGAAATGTATTTTTAATGAATATTAAATCAAATAAAACTTTTGTTGTAGTAAAAAAATGTGTCTGTTATTTTCTACCTGACAAAACAATAAACTGAGTAAAAGAATTTGTTAGGAGTTTGCTCTTTACACAAGTACAGTACAGCACGCCTATTGAAGTTTGAAAAAGTCAGTTAAAAGAATTAGTACTAGAAGAAGACATTTAAAAAAATAAAAATAATGAAAAGGTACTAAATACTTTACTTTAATATTTACTATTTATTACTACTTATTAGTTTTATTTTTGGTTTTTAATCCCTTTAAAATGCCAACTTCAGTTATTAAGTTCCGACAAATTTCAGTTATAGAGCACCCATACCATTTTTTGGAGGGTTTTCTATACCCATTTTCATTGTAAGGGGCGCCAAAACTCATTCTTGCACACACAGCATTTTGCTCTTAGGCCGGCCCTGACTGTTTGTTAGATTAAACTGATATCCAACTAGACAGGTTCCCCCACATGTTAAACAGTCTGGCGTGTAACGTCCCCTAATTTGCTTTTTATAAAATTTAGTAACTTTGTTGACACTTCTAAAATCAAGGCAAGAATAATATTACCTATACCTCTTTTATCAACCTGGTATAGCTGTTTTCTTGGGATACTGGAATGAGTAAGGCGATGGAGGATCACTCTGCAAGAGGACTATCAAATTCGATTGCTTTTTGAAAAATGGCATTATCAGTTTCACCCTTACGTATTCAACAAGGTAATTGCAAATATGGATTTACAATTCATCCCAGAAGAATATTCTTGTGATCAATGTGTCGTTGGGTAAGTCAGCAAATCTAATAGAGGTACATGCTACGACAAATTATTGCATATAGCATTATACTTTTCAACTAATCATATTGTTACATGGAACAAATTATTAGTTACACATTGTTACATGCATGCTGAAAATAATGGGACGCGTGATTTTTTTATTGTTTATGTTCATTGTCAGTATCGATTTCTTATATTAAAATACATATAAACACTATCATCCCCTCGTCTCATTTAATTATCCGTTCATTCTTTGAATCTTAATTCTTTGTAGCAAAATCTCTCTTACTCCAAATACACATACAAGCAGGCTTTTACACGTTGAATCAGTTCACTCGCCACTCGACACTGAAGTTCTCGCTTCTGGCGTGTGTCCCACGATAGGGTTCACCCATTATTTAAATTTTGATTGTAAAAAAGCCTTCATAAAATAAATTTTACAAAATTTTATTTCAAAACTTACAAACTAGATGAAGATCTTAACTAAGGCATACAAGGTATATGTGGACTGTCATTTAGAAAGGAAAAAACAATTGTGTATTTCCATTTTTTCATTTACTTTCTCCAATTAATGTTTATTGTTTTAATTATAAATATTTTTTATTTAATTAAAATATATTTTCACTTTGAAAATGATACCATTTTTTATTAATAACCGTACCATTACATTAATATTTTATTAATAACCATATCATTACATTAATATTTTATTAATAACCGTACCATTACATTAATATTTTATTAATAACCGTATCATTTATAAATAACATGTCGTATATGTTTATGACTCGAAAACATTTATTTTATGTGTGGTATAAACGGGATACAGGATATTTGTGTTATAAACTAATTTTTTTTAAACTAAAAAGTTATTTTGAAAATCACATTTATTTTTTCAACAGTGTAACAATTTTGTTATGAATGACAATCTAATGAGGTATAGAATAGTTATATTTTTGTTTCTTTGTTTCAGATTTGCTGATTTCAAGTCCCGGACTATCGCAATTTTTAAACCCGGTTAAACTAGGAGTTCATTTTAGCAGATGGCAACTCTAGCTTACCTTGGCTAACGTTTGTGTATCATGCGTATTCGCTAACTGTATAGAATAGAGTTAATTGTTTTAATACAAATCTGATTGTTTTATAACAGTGTTGATGACGAGTACGACTATTGATTCTCTGCAATTTAATGACTGCAACGCAAATCTCGTAACAGCATACATATTGTATATAACAGTATATTATTATTATTACCATTTGGCTATTATTATATTATATGTAAGAAAATTAATAATCAAAGGTTAATAATTCATGTTAATAAGATCATTATGTTAATATTAACATTTACAGAACTTTTGAAGTGAAATTCTTAAAACGTCTCGTACTGTTTATTTTTATACAAAGTAATCGTTTTTTTTCATAAACACGCACTTTTCTGGACAATTTATAATAACTTGAATAAACTATACAGTAAATAGATGCGAAAAATGTGGAACCAACACTGGGAATGGAGAAAAATTGATTGATTGACAAGTGAAAATAAATTTATTATAAGTTCCAATCCCCCCCGTAAATACTTGCACAATGCAATGCGGATCAGCCCCACAATTAACCAGATCAACTATGAACTCACAGCCAAAAGAGCCGCTATTACAGGTGTTAAGACCAGAAGCCCGTGATAGGTTGCAACTCCCCTCTCAGGTGGCGGAGAAGGGGACGCCTCCTGTGGGTGGTACGGAGGAAACGAAAGAAACAAGGTGCTTCTGATTCAGGATAGGCGGCTCTGTCCAGAATAAGTGTCTGAAATCGTACTCACTAACCTGCTTTGTCAATTTGTAGTTTTACGACAAAGAACCCCCCACTACAGTCCCATGGTGTACTTTAAACAAACAGGAGTAATCCACAGGTGGTAGGAAAATTTCCCGAATCTCATACCTCTGAGCTCATGGAATCAGTGGAGATGAAAAAATGAAAAAAAACGCTTCAGTTAAAAAAAAAAAACAAAAAACAAGAAACTATAGTGATATGTAGTAACCGTCCGATCCGGCCAACTTTATAAATCAGTGAAAGAAATAGAAATCTTAAGTAGGACAAGAAGTAAAGAAAAGACAAGTTTAAAACCACAATATTTCGAAATAGATAAGTATCCTGTACTACAAAGATAATGAACTTTAAAGTCCAAACTGATGAGCGATTTCTACCAGGCCAAACCCCTACTCGGATTGCTTCCATCGTAATGTTTTTCGCTTTGACGTTTTGTTAGGTCCTTCAACAGGGGTCATTCAACCGCCACTCACAACTCCTGAAAACAATCCCAGATTCCAGGGATAGAAACGTCTTACGATGGAAAAAAACTAAGCGGATCTAAGCATCGTCTTACATCAAGCGAAAAATATTACGATGGAAGCAGTCTAAGTAGAGGATTTACCCGAAAGATAATGAAGACAACAGCAACTTTTGTAGCGTCCATCTCAAATACATTCACTTGAACCAGTGTCACAGCGAGAGGGTTTTTTCTGGGGAGAAGAATAAAAACACGAAATGGTGAAATTTAAAAAATGTCCGGATTGAACTGATCGCAAATTACATTGATGAAAATAAGGAGTTAAAAATAATTTTGAAAACAAAAAATTGATTCAGTCGAGAAATCAAAAACGTAAACAATACACCTAATAAGTAATAACAGCAATGAAATTATAGACAATTTATACATTGTCTATAGCCAGTAATTGTTTGGAAGGGTGTCTGAATAGAAAACAGTACAATATCAAAAACTTTTTTTTGTATCGGCCATCGAAGGACCACATGCCAATTTCAATGCTTTATTCATTGTTCTTTTCTTTTTCTCCAATATTCTTTCATCTTGTCACTGTTTCTCTTCTTCCTGTCTTCTGTCCACTTTGAAACTGCGCTTTTCTCTCTCCTACCCTGGACTCCTTCCATTTTGTATAGAGTGCAAAAGTAGGAATTAAATTCCGAGATAAATCGGATTGTTAGTCCGAAATGATTGTTTTTCGTGGTTTACTCCTCTAAGGCTCTTCCGCACGTCCTGCTGTTGGATAATTCGTTGTATTGAATGATAAAGTTTAAAGATTTATTAAAGTTTATACTTAAAGTTTAAAGATTGAGTAATGAAGTTAATCTTATCATGTAATCTTATAAAACATTTTTGTAAATTTCAGTATAAAATCATATATGTAATACTGTGCAAAAATTATACTGAAATTATTTTGAACTTATGTACGATGTTTAGTAGGCCTACGTTATGTCCTATGTGAAAGAAAGAAACACATGACTGAATGTGATCTACTTCACTGCCGTACATATAATCACACAGATGATTATAATTGATTTTCCCTATGACTATTTTTAGCTTTTCGTTTCCAAGTAAACCTTGCACAACGTCTTTAAATTCTTTCCATGATGCTTGTTTGTTACGTCTCAATTTTTTATCAAATTGTCAAAAATTGATAAGGCATCCTTTGGCGGATTGGATGAGGTTGGTCTGTTGCAGAATTGCGCAACCCCTATTGAATCCTCCAACTTGTATTTTAAAATATGAACAAAAGAATAGGTAATAATATTTTAAGTTATATATTGTATGTAACATGTACCTACCAATTAAAAAACGCAGAGAAATTGAAAACGAAGTCACCACGGTTCGGTGTATGCAGCAGACTGCAAACTGGAGGTTTAGGTTATAGTATTCAGTTTTGGCAATTTGAAAAGTTTTAAGACACCAACACCAAGTTTAAAAATTTTCAGAAAATTGTAATATCCATTCGGGGTTTTACACAAAAGGAAATTTTAACTCAAATCCCCATATACTGTTTACTCCGAATATTTTTTAACTTTAAGGGCAGTACGGGCCAAAAATTGAAGTAAGCATTTTAAGAAAATTGAAAACTCTATGGTGGAGCATCAACGTCTTGATGTGGGGCATCAAGTTATGAAGAGTTTCATTCAAAATACAAACTCTGTGTCTTCACATTCTGAATGTTTAGTGTTTGCCGTTTTATCTGCTTTACAATTGTTATTTTACTAACTAAAATATTAAACTAATCGGGGTTTTCGTAATTTTCCGATAATTTAAAAATTAACAAACACTGAAATTTATCTAATAATAAGTGTATTTCATTCTAATTGCGAGCGAGTTCACCATTTCAGGGAACTTACTAGTAAATAAAAGTTTCTGATTTATATTAAGAGTGGTGCTCTATAAACTTCATTTATCTCACACGCTTCCCTTAACAATGAGACCTACATCCCAGAGCGGGGCATATGAGATGTACACCTCGCAGGCAGGTAAGTTCGATAAGGACTTTACCAGGTGTTTAAACTACACTTGAAGTGCTCTACACTTATAGTTGTAATATTACAATTCCGAACGAAATCAAACGTAAATAAACATCCTTACTGTGACAATATTAACAAGTTTATACAGCTATTTAATAATTACATTATAATGATATAATTTATAAATTTAAGCTGTGTAACTTAAAATCCGACGTATTGACGATTAATACACATTATATGATTCGGCAGAAAAAAATTCTGAAACATTCGTTCCCTTTTCAATCAGAAGACTATCTTAACCAGTATATTCAATAAATTTTCATACACCTCCATATCCGTGTCATTAATTATAGGCCTATATTACGCTGGTAACGATTTTTAATAACAGTGTTGGTTCTGGTAGTGTATAAACTTTTCATATTTTAAAATATGCCCCGTTATTAAAACCGTAGAGCGCTTACAAGTAGATTTATTGAAATGTATAACTGACGTACTGACGTTAGGCAACACGCGGCTTGTTAAAAGATTTAATTTAAAATTGCTACTGTAATGTTGAATGCACACTCGCATTGTTGGAGTTTTCAAGGCGATGAAGATCGTTTTATTACACTTGGTGCAGTTTAGTATTTAGTTCAAAGTTATTGAAGGTTGGGATTTTGAAAGTGGTTCTGTTCTGAAAAAAAATGAACGGAAATATTTGTGGTCCATGAAGACTCTAAATTTGTGGTCCTTCTATCGCATACTGTAGTGATCTTCATTGTCGAGATTATCTTATTGTTCATTTTACTGTTAATCCATATGTTTCCAAAATTATGAAACGCGCGTGTCCTAATTCGTTAGACTTATTTCTAACAATAAGAAATTATTTAAAAATCGACAGGCGAATATCCGCCTGAATCCCTGAATGTCATAATGGCTCTTCCATTCCAAACGGTAGTTTGTTCATTATACATTTTCCACTGACTAGAAATCATAAAATTGAAATTTCTTAGAGACGTTTAAATAATTTAGGTTTCACAGAAATACCGTAGTTATTTGCTTGTAAATGTTTACAATATTATTGACTTCGTAAAGTGTGTTGTGCCGCTATTATATCTCCTTATCGTTTATATATAGTAGTGATGCTTTCCGCGTGTATGATTTTCCTTTCTTATCCTTTGTTTTTGTTGGATATTGTTGTATACAGTCTATGCTATGTATGTTGGTTTGGCATATCCTTTATGAAACAGTATGTTTTACGTATTCTATCTTCTATTTTACGTATTATTAATTAACATTTCTTCTATTACGTAATATTTATACTACAATCTATAGAAAATATTTAAGCCTGTACATATTCCGTTATGTAGTGATACCGAAATTACCGGCGAAGAACGTGATACCAAAAAGGTAATAAGCCTGAGAGTTGTAAACAGAGAAAGCCTCGTAATTTGTCCAGTCGACGAGACTGCCTCGCCAAGAGTTACGCTACACATAACTTTATGTCTAGATAAGAAATCGTGTTCAGTTATTGCAAACACGCGAGAGATGCCACCAAACGAGAAGTACCATCAATATTCAGTTATTCTTAAATTTTATAGAATATTTATTTACAAGATGCTTGAAAATTTATACCATACTTGATAAGTACGCCTGTAGCTTTTCAACGCTCACGCTCAGCTTATACTAATTTTAGCAATCTTTACGAGGTAGGAAGTTTAAGGAAGAGGGAGTGAAATAACCACCATGATGAGACTTGAAGATGTTGCCGTTCCTCATATTGAAAGTAGAGCAATTTACAGTACACTCTGCTTATTACAGACAGACAACATTTTAAATTTCTAAAAAACGTTTAACTTTATGAATGGGAAACTTAAATACGGTATATTATGGACGGGAAACATAAGATGAACGTCAGATTAATGGAAGAAGACATGAGTAAAATCCTTTTGTATAAATTCAGGATCTGTATAGCTTGGAATCGCGACTGTGACAAGGGGAGAAAGGAACAACAGGCTATTGCGATGTGGTGCTGAAGGAAAATAACGCAAGGGATTTTATGAAGACGTAGAGAATACTGAAGTGTTTCAAACATACAGGGGAAAAAGAGTTATGAAAAAGGGCGTTAGGGAGAAATTACGATAGTATTAAAGTGAAAGGTTGATTATAGAAAAATGATATCAAGTGGTTGTAGAAATGGATTTAAAATCATGCAGTTTCTAAACAGAGGGGGACCGACAGATAGATAGCAATGTGGCCAACATATCTCCGGGTTGAGTTACAATCGCGTTACTTTACGGTGGCCGCTCCATAGCTGCGCGAAACGTGGGGGTAGTGGGGAGACTCAGTGTGCTTAATTGTAACACTTCATTTCAAAAACGTCCGTCTTACTGTTGCTACAGCGGGTGCCCTTAACTATTTAATTATTACAACTCGGGTTTTACACATTGTTGACATTTCCGGATTTCATTCAACTAACTACTATTTATAATTTTACTCAGTATTACTCGAAATTGTACCAAATATGTATTTGTAATACCACAACAATGTTATTTGTTACATAATGTAAATAATAAATTATTACTAGTATAAAGCAAGCAAGTGGAATACTAATAAAAGGAATAGAGAAATATAAATCTTAAATGACCAGAAATATGCTTTATGGAAGTGCTGCTAAAATATGACCTAAACGAAAAAAGTGGGTAAAATATACGTAACCATGCATAAAAATATGCATACTTTATACAAAGTATCACATTAAATCGAGCCCCTTAATTTTTCTTGCATTTAATGCAATTATTAACACAGATTTAAAAATTAATATGTAAGTAATGAATGTAAGTAACTTACCGACTTATAAAAAAGTAGGCCTATATACGAAATTAATTCCGAAGAAGTAAGGTAGACCTTTGGCCAAAAACACGGGCCAGCCAATACCTGCCACTGGACCCAAGCCTGTCCGCCAAAAGCCAAAGCGACCACCCGCTCCAGAACCTGCCCCCAAGGCTTCCACCGCCTCGCCCCGCCACAGCTATGCAGCTGCCGCCAAGCGTTCTCCCCAATCATCTACCGATGATCTCGCCGTCGTTTCCCGACTTTCTGGCAAGCTACGACTTGCAGAAAGTAGCCCAAACTTTCCGTAAAATCAACGAACCCTTGGCATCAGCCTCGCCCCAAGATAAATTCCTCCTCTTGGTGGAAGCCTGCCGTGTTATTGGTCTGTTATGAATAACGGACAACCACGGCAATCCCTCAAACGAGACCTCGAGCTCATGGCGTGGAACGCCAACGGTCTCGTTTCCCTACATTCTGAGCTCTTAGAGTTCGTTGCCCGTCACAAGCCCGATGTGCTTCTTCTTGGTGAGACGCACCTGACCACGCATCCTCGATTCCGACTACCCAAGTGCGTGTGCTACCGGGACGACCGGTCGGACGCGCAGGAGGGGGCTCCGCCATCGCGGTGAAGGCGAGTCTTCGCCATCACCGCGTTGTCCTGCCTCAGCGGCGAAACCTCGAGTGCACCGCGGTTGAGCTCCATGGTGCTCTCGGCGGTCTACTCGTGGTTTCCGCATACAAGCCTCCACAAACGGAGCTCCTGTCGAACGATCTGGAGGCCGTCTTTGGCGCACACAGAAGGGTAGTCCTGGCGGGCGACCTGAAATGTAAGCACCCTGATTGGGGGAGCCGCTTGGTGAACCCAAACGGAGCCCGCTTACGCAGGTATGCTGATGCGGCTCGGGTCACAGTCATGGGTCCTACCGGGCCTACATACTATTCCTCGAGGGCTAACTCCCTCCCTGATGTACTGGACATTGACGCGGTAAGAGGCGTTTATTGCCCGGTCCACGTCTCCGTCATTTCGGAACTGTCCTCGAACCATTGCCCCATCAGTGTGCATATAGCTACCCAGCACTCTACCGTCCGCGACGAGCGGCGGGTAATCGAGTGGGAACGCTTTGGCCCGGCGTTCAGTCGCCGCCTACCTGAGCATATACCACTACACACTACCCAGCATGTCGACGAGGCAGTTGCCTTATTCGACACAGCCGTAGTCTCGGCGGTAGACGTGTCCTCCCGGATGAAGCCGGGGCTCACGCCCGACTATCAGCGTAACCCCGAAGAGGTGTCTCAGCTCGCTTGCGAGAGGAATCGCCTCCGGAGAAGCTGGAAGAGGACTCGTGACCCGGCTGACAAGGCTGCGTTTAACAGAGCGTCCGGCAAGTTGCGTCGTGACATGCTGGCGTTCCGTAGACGTAACTAGGAGCTAGCTGTAACACAGATGGATGGCCCTGCCGAGAACCGTAATGTCTGGCGGATTCCCAGTGCCCTAACGGGAAAGCGTAAACGCGCGCCTCTCCCCGCACTGGTCGGACCCGGCGGTCAACCCCTTGGACGCCCCCTCGAGAAGCTGACAGTTTAGAGCGACAGTTCGCTCCTAACCCATCCAAGAACCCGGCCTTCACTGAGCAAATCTGCCGCGAGGTAGAGCGCTTTCTATCGGCCGGTATCACAGTCCAGCCGGAGCCCATCTCCCCGGAGGAGGTCTCTGAGAGGATTGTTCAGCTCAAGCCCCGGAAGGCGCCTGGCCCAGACGGAGTCATGAATTCCGCACTCCATCGCCTTCCGAAGCGAGGAATACAGTTCCTCTCTGATCTGTTCAATACATGCCTCAGACTGGCCTACTTTCTGGTGAAATGGAAAACGGTTACAGTAATAGTGATACCCAAGCCGGGAAAGAATTCTTCTCGCGTGGAAAACCTCAGACCCATCAGCCTCTTGTCCGCGACGTCCAAGGTTTTCGAACGATTGATCCAGCCTAGGATCCGCGACCACCTAGAAAGACCGGACGTGCTGATCCCCGAACAGTTCGGCTTTCGTGAGCTGCACTCCTCGACTGCCCGTGCTATCTAATCCGGCAATGACCCCCCGGCTAGGTAAGCTCATAGTCAACTCGTACGTGTTGCCCGTTATTACCTACGCCTGTCCTGTTTGGGGATACCTGGCTCGTGCTCATAGAACAGCGCTCCGGCGTGTACTCGACCGGGAACTGAAGCTTGCGTGTAAAGTCCCCCGGAGGTACGCTTCTCGTCTTTTGAGGAGAGGACTCGGTTTCCGCTCTTTTGATGACACCGTGAGACGCCTGGCGCGTAGATTCTATGTTCGTTCCGACAGAGTGACCCACAATTCCCTCATTGCCGGACTTGGTAAATACACCCCGAGACCAGGTGAGTCCTGGAAGCGACCTCGTTTATTAGTCCCGGTGGTATAATCCACCAATCGCAGGTCGCTTCAGACCCCCCCATAATTATTTAAAAACATATATAAAGAACTCAAATATACCCAGTGGCAGGACGTCACTTCGCTTCCAGACTTCGAACGGAACAGGACTGCTCTCTTCAGCTCTCTGGACGCTGCTACAGCCTTGCTGCTACTGCCCACCTCTCCGCTGGACGAGGAATACCGCTTTCTTCTTCGAGGAAAGAAGACCCAGGAGCCAGCTGCTGCCAGTGAACTGAGTAGCTGGTAGAAGAAGCAGCTGGCGGAAGTTGCCCTTATTAGGACAGCCTGCGCCGGAAACCATCTTACCGGACAGGAATAGAAGACTGCTCTGGGCTCCTGGTGAGTGCCGTATATCAGTGCTTAAACCCTAACCTGCTCGCGACTGTTAGGTAGCGCTGCCCCGGACGATCCTTGCGAGCTCCCACCAGTGGTAAGCAAGCTTGGATATCGCCGGGGTAAAGGGACCAGTGGACACCAGTCTTGGTAAGGACTGGTATCTAACGAAGCTGGTCGTTAGCCCAGCTCCTCCCGCATCGTCGTGAGCAGGGAAGTTGCGTGGGTAACCCGGCTTCGGCCGGACCCAAGATCCCTGGCGTCTGGCAGTGACTGCCTAGCAGTCTCTGCCCGGCAGCCGCACTTGGCCAGCATGCCCACTACGGGCAACGGCTCGAGTGCCGAGTCGCTCAGCTCTGCCTTGCCTCACGTGGGCGACTCGCCTGAATCGCCTCAGGCGATGGAGACGGACGATCCTTTCCCTAACCCACTACCCCATCTCCTGGTGGACGAGTCGGACGAATTCGCGACCGTTGGTCGGCGTAGACGCCCGACTAAGAAACCGAAGAGGACCCACTCAACCGGATCCGCTTCCTCTCGGAACTCGGCCATGGATATCGGACCTTCTCAGGGCCAACAGGCTGCGGTTCCGACTGCTTCGGTAACAGCTCAGGCTGCTGCCGCTGTTGGTCGCGCGCCGCCCCTGTTCGTCCACGGGGTGTCCAATGTCGCCGCCTTAAACAGGCGGCTGATCGCGGCCCACGGCCTGTTGGCCGACAAACTTGATCTCAAGCTACTTGGCGGTGACACGGTCAAGGTTGTCGTCCGTCGGCTCGAGGGCCATCGCTTGGTCGAGGCCTTTCTGCAGGCGCACAGCCTGCAATACCATACCTTTTCTCCTAAGCGAGTCAAGCCCTTGTCAGTAATTCTGCGTGGGCTTGACGCGCATACTGATCCCCAGGAGATCCTTTTGGAACTCCGAGAACTCGGGTACCCGGTGCAGGCAATTTTTCGCCTGTTCACCAACTCAGAAACCCGAGTACCTCTCCCACTCGTCTGTCTCTAGCTCGAGAAGGGCGAGGCCGCAGATAAGATATTCCAACTGACGCGGCTGTTTGGCTTCCGCGTCAGGGTGGAATCCGGTCGTCCCCCGGGCAAGCTCGCGCAGTGCCACCGGTGCCAGAGGTTCGGCCATCATACCGACGTCTGCCGCAGTGTCCCGGCCTGTTTACGTTGTTCCTTGGGACATTCCACGCAGGCCTGCACTGTGGCAGACAAGTCCAATTTTCGCTGCATAAATTGTGGCCAAGGCCATGCAGAAAATAATATTAACTGCCCGGTCTACAGGGCGGAACTCTTGCGGAAGCAAAAGCCGCAGGGGCCCCTCGAGAAGCCAAGGAAGCCAGTTTTGCAGCCCCAACCACAGAGGCAGCCTAAAACACAGGCTAGGCCGCAACCAAAGGCACAACCGGCACGGCGCGCGCCCTCTCCGGATCCACCTTCAGCCCCTACAAAGGCACAAAAACGCACCGCGTCGCCTTCAGTAGCAGAGACAAGCCCTGTAGCCGACATCTCGGTTATGGAGCCGGAGAATCAACCCTCCACCTCCGCGGAACCACCAACTCCCGCCTCTGAACCAGAGGTAGCCTCGCCACCACTGCCACCTCCGCGATTTCCGCGAGCAGGCAACATTAAAAAAAAAAAACACGAAAGGGATAACCACACCGGATGCTCGGCCCCGAGCTCCTGTCTACCCACAGCCCAAGAAAAGTCCTGCTTCCCGGTACAAGTCCGACGAAGCGCAACAGCGTACTTTTCCTGTCGCTCACTCAAAACCGTCTACCCCTGGTCCTGTGGCTTCCACCACGACCCGATCTGCCGTAAAACCTGGTCGCTCTTACGCGGCCTCAGTTTCCAGGCAAACAGCCCAGTCCGTCATATCCGATGACGCACAGTTCGTCCGCGACTTTCTGTCTGGCTGCAACCTCAAGAAAGTCGCATCCCCCTTCAGGTCCATCCGAGACCGCCTGGAAACTGCTGACCCAACTGAGAGATTCATGCTCTTGGTGGAAGCCTGCGAAGTCATAGGTCTTCTATGAACGAGACGAGACCTCTCACTCATAGCCTGGAATGCTAACTCCATCGGTTCCAAGCATTCCGACCTTCTACAATTCCTGGTTCGGTTCAAACCCGACGTACTTCTCCTCACGGAAACTCACCTGACCCCGGCGAACCGATTTCGATTACCAAATTACGTGGTCTATCGGGGTGACCGAGTTGGCCGACGAGGAGGCGGCACGGCGATCGCGGTGAGGACCTCCATAGGTCATCATCGTGTCGTTTTGCCGCAGCTAACCAACCTAGAGGCCACCGCCATTGAGGTCCACGGAGCTCTTGGCGGCGTCCTCGTGGTTTCAGCATACAAGCCCCCACAAGCTGAACTTCTTGTCGGCGACCTGGACGTCATCTTCGATTCCCACCGAAGGGTAATTTTGGCCGGCGATCTGAATTGCAAGCATCGCGTCTGGAATAGTCGCTTGACTACTCCGAACGGGAGGCGCTTGCTCAGTTTTGTTCAATCGCGCCGGGCGATGGTATTTGGTCCAGCGCAACCCACGTTCTTTCCGACACTGCCTAACGCGGCTCCCGATGTTCTGGATATCGCGGTGACCCAAGGAATTGTCTGTCCGGTCGAGGTATTCTCACTTACGGAGCTGACATCCGACCACAACCCTATCTTGGTCCACGTCGCTACTCAGCACGCCTATGCACGTTCTGACCAGAAGAAGGTTATCGATTGGGACCGCTACGGCCCGGCCTTGTGCCGTAGATTGCCGCCAGCGGCCCCACTCGATTCCGTTCGCCTCCTAGACGAAGCAGTAGCGGGAATCGAAAAGGCAATCATCTCGGCTATAGGCGTGTCTTCACGTACGCAAGCTGGTTTCACGCCTGACTACCAACGCATCCCTGAGGAAGTCTCTCTTCTCGCTCGCGAGAGGAATTACTTCCGGAAACGTTGGCAGAGGACCCGTGATCCAGCCGATAAGGCAGCATACAATCGGCTCACCGGACGACTGCGTGGCAGTCTGAAGGCGTTCCGACGTAGCTGTTGGGAACTCGACGTTGCCCGAACGGGGGATGCGGACCCGCAAAGTCACCCGTACAGAATACTTTCCGCATTGACGGGACGGAGGCGACGACCTCCACTCCCCGCCATTGTTGGACCGTTTGGACGACTAATGGGTCGCCCGGAGGAGAAGGCCGAGTACTTGGGCTTGTGTTTCGAGCGACAGTTCTCTCCCAACCCGCCCATGGACTGGGACTTCGACGAACAAGTCGAGATGGCTGTGGAAGACTTTCTGTCTCTTCCGATCATGGCGGAGCCCGAACCCATCTCTTTGGAAGAGTTCTCAGATCGGCTCGCTGAACTTCAGCCAAGAAAAGCTCCAGGCCCGGACGGTGTTACCAACACCGCTCTTCGACTTCTTCCCGAGCCTGGAGTTCGATTCTTGACTGACTTGTTCAACGTGTGTCTCAGACTGGCCTACTTTCCCAAGAAATGGCGAAAGGCGACGGTCATCGTGATCCCGAAGCAGGGAAAGAATGCTTCCCGCCCCGACAACCTCCGGCCTATCAGCCTACTCTCCGCTACGTCCAAGGTTTTTGAGCGCCTCGTGCAGCGTCGTGTACGAGAACATCTAACCAATTTTGACGTGCTGGTCCCCGAACAGTTCGGCTTTCGTGTGGGGCATTCGACCACTCATCAACTGATGAGAATGGTAGAATACGTCACGGAAGCCGGGTGTCGGAGAGAACGGACCGTTGGCTGTTTCTTAGATATTGAAAAAGCCTTCGACAGCGTATGGCATGATGGCCTATTATTCAAGCTTAGGGAAGTCCAGCTCCCGGACTGCTACCTCCATCTGGTTGCTAGCTTTCTGACGGAGAGGACCTTCTGCGTGAGAGTTGGAGATTCAGTCTCTTCCGAGAGACGAATCACAGCCGGCGTCCCTCAAGGTAGTGTTCTTGGCCCCCTTCTGTTCTCGCTCTACGTCAACGACGTGCCGAAACAGCCTGGAATATTTACGGCCAATCGTCATGTAGAAAGAGCCATCTTACGACTGCAGCGCCAGCTCGACACGCTCGGGGACTGGACTGAAAACTGGAGAGTGCAACTCAACGCTACCAAGAGTGTAGCCGTCGAATTCTCGAAGCGACGGAAGAACCCTGTTAGCCAGTTACGTATCGGCAGAACGTACTTGCGCTGGTCCAAAGAGGTCAAGTACCTCGGATTACACCTCGACCGTCGGCTCAGCTGGCGTACCCACGCTCGGACAGTTCACAAGCGAGCATCCGCTCGTCTGAGCTTACTGTTTCCACTCCTGATCAGCTCAGCCATGATCAGGAAATTGGGCAGGATGGTCGTCGGCGCGTATCTGCTGCCGGTCATTACCTACGCCTGCCCGGTCTGGGGTTACCTCGCCGCAATGCATAAAAAGAAGTTGCAGAGCGTCCTCGACAGGGATCTTCGGCTAGCGGCCAAAGTCCCCCGTCGCTTTTCATCACGCCTTCTAAGGAGAGGACTTGGCGTCCGCTCCTTAGACGAAACTTTCAGGCGGGCGGCTTGCACGCAAATTTTATGCACGTGCGGCGAGGTTCCCAGACAATCCTCTAGTGGCTGGGCTGGGAAGGTACCGTATACGTCCAGATGATTCGTGGAAACGCCTTCGGTGTATACTGCGCTAGTGTAGGCTAGCACAACAGCCGAGAATCGGCCTGCTATAGAGCACAAAACATCTCGCTCTTGACCAGCCATTGGGGGAGCCTACAAGCCTTCAAGCCAGCTTTACTTACACACCATCAGCAACGGGACATCTGCATTTCGCCGACTGCCCCACGGACTGGACCCGGGCAACTGTGTGGGAACCGGCTACCGGATAGACTCCTCAGGTGAGTGGACGTCGGCTCTCTCGCTTCCTTGCTAGCACTGCCCCGAGAGATCCTTGGAAGGCCCCACCAGTGGTAACCGACCTTGGACACCTCCGAGGCAAAGAGTACGGTGGAAACCGAACATTGCACTAAGTTTGGTATAACGAAGCCGTACATTACCCCTCTGTTAGGTCTCTGTACCCTACCCGCTTTTGAGAGGTGGCATGTCCACCTCTCGCACCTACCGCTACCCTTCGCCCTGATCGGTCCTTTTTAGGGCCGACAGTGCCCAACCGGACGGCGGACTGCGCCGGCGAGTTCATAGAGATGGACTCACCGGCAAGTCCGCCTTCCGAACCAGGCCCTTCTCAGGACCACCTGTGCTGTTGTGCCCGGCGCCACTGACGACGGTCCTGCCTGGAAAAAGGTGAAGAGCCGGAAGCGGACCTTCTCCTCTTCCTCGGGCAGGCCGGAACCCAGTGGTGGCTCGGTTCCCACTACCAGGGCTGGTGCTCAGCCAACCCCTGAGTCTTCAGAACCGCCATTCCGCATGCCACCCATAGTCCTTGACGCCCCCAAAGCGTGGCATGCTTTTGCAAAATCGATCAAGCAGGCGGCAGCTTTCCCTATTAATACCTATCACCAGGGGAAGCTTCTCCGCATCAAAACTAGAACTCCCGACGAATTTCGGTTCGTCCAGAAAACACTTATTGACTCCCACGTCCAATTTCATACCTTTGGTCTCCCACAGGAGAAAGAAATCAAAGTCACCATCCGTGGTATCCACCATGATGTTGCCCCGTCAGACATTATCGAGGAGTTGGAGAGCCTTGGCTCCACTCCAACCTCCTGCATTCCTCTTGTTGACCGCAAAAAGCACAAGGTCAACGTCTTTTTTATCAAACTCAAAAAGGTAGGAGACTACCAACTCATCTACTCCCTCCGGGAGCTTTTATGCCTCCGGATAGAAGTCTCCAGGTACAACACCCACACCGGCCCTCAGCAATGTTACAACTGCCAGAGGTTCGGCCACGCCTTTACAACTGTCATATGGCACTCCGTTGCGCACGCTGCGGCGAAGTTCGTCCTAAGGGCGCTTGCACGAAGGACCCTAATGCCGACGCAAAGTGCGCCAACTGTACACAAAACCATCCAGCCAACTGGAGAGGCTGTGAACACTATCAATCTGCCCTCGAGCGGAAGCAGGAGATGGACGAGATCCGGCACCACAACTCGACTCGGCCTCAGCGCCAAATCAAAGTCCAGCAGACCGCCACTCCGGCGGCTGCCCCAGCCCACCAACCGCCCGTTAACCTCGTCGTCCTAGTGACGACCCTACCCCTGCAACTACGGAGCCTCCCTCCACCGCCAAGTCATTCGCGGCAGTCGCCGCAACCGAACCCACTTCCGCGCCTCAAAGCGCGAAGGCTCCAAAGCCCAAACAGAAACCCCAAGCTGCTAAAGCTCCTTCTAAGAAACACTTCAGCGCCCAGCAACTACCATCGGTCCAACCACTCAAGCCCGAGGCAGCCCCAGCAACCTCGAAGCCAGCTCCCCAGAAAGTCCGCCGCCCCGCGGCCCCGTGAGCGAGCCCGATGAGGGCGTGCTGACGATCGCGGAGTTGCAGGACTGGATGGAAGATCGCCTGCCTAAACTAGTTGCTGCGCGCGACCTGAACTCTCTGGTCGTCACAATCATGACCTCCCTTACGTCCTTGTTGCTCGCCCGTAATGGCTAGGCCTCTCACACTCGTTGCTTGGAACGCAAATGGAGTAGCCGGGCGGCGGGATGACTCCACGACGGGTGTTGTTCATTCACCGGAGCGCAAGGCTGAGGTCTTCGCAAACTCCGTTGAGGAACAATTTACCCCTCACAGAGGCGTCTTCGACGCGGACCACATGGCCCGCGTCGAGGACTTCCTCGAAAACTATCTCGCCCAACATTTGACGGATCCCCCATCCCCTTCGAAAAAGCCGATTTCATCCATGCTACCGCACGGCTGAATCCTAAACGGGCCTGTGGCCCGGACAGAATAGGAGCGACCGTCCTAAAGAATTGTGCCGAGTTTTGGAAAAAACTCGGCTGTTTTCTATGTTAACGACGTGATGGGCATTGCCGTTCCGTTAATTATTTAGCTTAGCCGTTCCTGATCCGTTATCAATACGTTCGCTATGCTGATCCGCGCGCGCTCTGGGGTCGAGGCGGCGTAGTAATTTTTTCGTTGCAAGCTTAGGCAGTCCACGTTCAGCTCCGCTTGGCTACAGACTTCCTTCCCGGCAGCATTGAGATTCTCTTCTGTGTGAAATTATCTATCTACTATGCTTAGATAATCGCGACGTGACTCTCCGGTAAGTGTGTTTAAGGTATTTTACTTATTATTTTATAAAAAGAATTGTACTTTAACTTAAAATCAACGCCGATGCAAGGCGATATATACACGTGAAATTACCACGTGGCAAGCACAGGTTAATTTCAGATTATTCATGTCTTGAACGTTAACACTGGCTGAGATAAAGCATTTTCAGTTTTATATGTCTGTATATTTTTCTAATTATATCAAGAGGGGCGTAAGAAAATTTATTTTGTTATTTTGTTGAAACAACGTGCTTTATGAACCTGTTCAAGTTTGCAACTCATTTCGAAATTGTAATAAGTGATTAATTAGTTGACGAACAGTCTATGAATAACTATTTATTTAATTCTAAATTCTATACTGAAGGTAATTTCAATGCATACTTAAATTTCAAATTTTTTTTAAACGGAGCATGTTGTGGTGTGCGAGTTATGCTGGAGTAAAAGGGGTATTGTGAATTATTGAACACTTGAGTAATTACCCATATATATAAATGTCCAGGGTTCCTGATTAAGACGATCTCCTGATTCGCTCCAGCTGGTGGCCGATCATCTGCCACCCATGCCATTAAACTAGTGATTCTCTGTCTGAGCCGCCGGGAGGAAGAGATGGACAACACGCTACAATAACCTCAGGTTTTGTGCCAGACTATAACCAGGTGACATTTAAGCCTTTAAGAAATATTTTTGGCCGCTACAATGTAGAACATGTTATATAATTCCTGGAACAGCTCCAGTTAAAAGTTTAATTTGTGCACAAGTCCAGCGGAACATTTAGTGGTTATAAATTTAGTCAGATTCATTTTACAAACGCTTACGCCCCCAGAGTAAGTGTAAACCCAGACGGGGTCATGCGTCACCCGATTTTGATGTTAAATTTTTCTCTTATTGCAAAAGTGTGCGGAACTGAATGTTACTGATTTGTATGGCTGTTAATTATGCTTGCATGGGTGCCGGGGTAATTTGTTGGGGATTTTCTTGATTATATTTATAGATCTATATGGGTTTTGTTTTTTTTTAATTATTTAAAGGTTTGGGGGGTGCTTTGACCTGCCACCGTCACCTGTTGGTGCCTTCATTCACAGGTTTCTGACATGTTAAATTTTGTTACATCTGGTTCAACGCATGGCCGTGCCTGAGGTCAACACAATTCTCTATGAACGCCTCAAATATGTTTTATTAGGTTTTACATTATAAAATTTTATTTATTAAAATTTTTATTATACATTTTATAAACTTTATGTTAGCTGTTTAATAATTCTGTAATAAGTAAATTTTCATCTTGTTTTACTGCCATAGCCAGCGCATTAATTGTTGAGTTTGGTTAATATGAGCACACTACCGGTTCTCAATTTTTCAATTAAAATTTTATTATACTTTATACAATTTATGTTAGCTGTTTAATAATTCTGTAATAAGTAAATTTTCATCTTGTTTTACTGCCATAGCCAGTGCATTAATTGTTGAGTTTGGTTAATATGAGCACACTACCGGTTCTCATTTTTTTAATTATAAATGTGAGGTTGTAAAATCAGTTTTATGTTATTTTCTGGTGGTTTCGTCCCACTAGGGTTTTTGTTCAAATCTGTATTTGTGTAAGAGCATAAAAGCAGCTGAGAAATATCCATTTTATAAGACCGTGCAGTCATGTTGACCTTGCGATGGCACATTACTATTTGGGGGGAACATTCCTAAATTTTGTATACTTGTAATAATTTCATTTGTCGTAACTCTGTTATAATCTGACGAGTTAATGATTTGTTTTTTTTAATGAAAAGTTTTTAAGGCTTGCTGGGCACTTTAGCCGATTACGGTAGTTTGGGATGGGGGTCTTGGTGACAGATACTGGGGTTATACTCTCCTGAGGTATGGTGAAAAATATATATATATAGGCTGTCGGCCAGGTGAACATGTGTGTGTGGTATATATATATGTGTGTGTTCTATGTGTATTCATGTAAGTATATTGATTGATGTTGTATTTATGAGAAATTATTGAATTATGAACTATGATGTTACCTGTGTATATTTTCAGAATGTTATAATGTCAGGGAGTGGAGTAGAAGTTTTTAATGAAATTTTTTAATTCTATTAAAGTTATATTGAATGTCAAGACTTGAAATTGCTAATAAAATTTGTTATTGTTGTTTAACCATCGAGTTTAATTGCAAGTCCTGTCCCACTGGACCCAGCGCATTTTTTGCTTCTCTAGGCCCTCGGCCTAGTTTTAAATAACTAGTGGCCCCTCTTTCCAAAAAAAAAAAAAAAGTTTTTTTTTATAAAGCATAAAACTAGAAAGAGAGGTTACAAATGGTAGCAGAGCGTGGTTAATTCTAGGGTCTAACCTTGGGTCCTTGGGTGTGACGGGGCTTGCAAACTCGGAAATAGTTTGAAAAACTTCAAAACTTTGAAAATGAATACAGAGGTAGATGCAATGGCAGGTTTAGCATTTTATGTGTATATGTATTGTCAATGAATAATTGTTATTTGATTTGGAATTGTAAACCTGATGCCGCCACGTGGCATGCGTTTTAGTTGGGGGTTTTGTTGTTGTTGAGATTGGACCTTACCGGAGATCACGGGGGAATTGCCGGCGGAATGGGCTGCCTTATAAATAGTTATGGAAGTAATAACGCGTGAGGTTAGCTGGATGCGGTATGGCCCGACCGGAAGTCGGTACCGTCATTGAGCAGATTTAGTCTCGGAAGTTTATAATAAATGTCTTTGTTGAAATGTTATATGTTGTGGTAGTCGTTCAGTGGTGTGGATTGTTGGTCTATGTTAGTGTCTGATGTGTTTCTCCTCTTGAGAGTGGTGGCTGACGGAGAGTTGGTTCTGGAGTGGATCAGGTTTTCGCAGCGCTAGGGAACCCGGAGGTCGCTCAAAGGAAGGATAGTACTTGAGTTTTTCTGTTTTTGTGACTATGTTTTGTAAGTTAGGTTTGTGTTAGGTGTTTCGTGGGGATTTATGTTTGGTGGTTGTGTGTTTTGAATTATGCAATTCTGGCGGCGGTATGCTACCAGAGATTGCCCCAGCCCATTTCAGGGGTTCTCCAGAAACTTTCGGTGTTGGATGGAGTAGATGAAGACAGGTTGTTGGTCTTCTTGGACCTGGTCCTGCAGTTGGCAGATTTCCCGGGGGTGTCCGATGGGGAGGTTTTGTCCCTTATATACCCGTATTGCCGAGGTTCATTGGCATGGCTGGTCACCAGCACTCTGCGTCGGGGCTGCAGTGTCGACACCTTCCATGGGGAAGTGTTGGATTTCTTCATACCCTATCGACGACGTTCCCAGCTTAAGTTAGATTTATTCTATCGCCTACAGGCCAACGGAGAGGCACTGGGGGATTTCGTGCACGATGTAAGGAAAGCTGCCCGTATATTAAGGTTGGGGTTGCCCGAGACGGAAGTCATACAGGTAATACGAGAAGGTCTGAATCCCCAAGAGAGATCCCGGCTGGTTTTCGCAGAGCCTCCACGTTCTTTTGCGGACCTGGACCGGTGGTGTGCGCATGCCCGGAGGGTCCAGGAGAATGATGAGTCCCGGGGAAGAGCTGCTAAAGATGTCCAATACTCCAGTGGTTCATTAGGAAGAGCTAAAGAAGACAAACAGGGTGTTTGGTGGAGAACACAAGAAACTGTAAGAAAAACTGAATATTCCGGAAGTAATGGAGGCTATAAGGGGGTGGCAAGTGGAAAGACGGTAGCAACGGTTACAACAGAGAAAAGAAATAAGTATGAAATTAACAGGGGAAGAATAAGTTATATTAGGGAACAAACATCGGCAAGTAGGGAGTCGGTAGCAAGGCGTTATTCCTATTTGGAGAGAAAGGAAACATTAAAGGTTCCAGAGGAAGCCCAAGTGCCTAAGAGAGTTGTGGATGAAGAAGGTGAAGAGAAAGAAGAAAAGCGGAATAACTTCTGTGGATTAATACAAGACGACAAGAACACGTCTGTTGATAATGAATTACAGGACTCAGAGAGGACGTCATGGTTGAATCTAGATGCCGCAGAATTTGTTCCGGTATCTCCATCTCGGTTCGTGAGGGATCCAGATCCTGTAACATCATCATCGCCTACGCCGGGATATGAGAAGTTACTTGATGGTGTAGCTTTACCATCGCCAGTAGAAATTAATTTAGTCATTGCACATGAACCTGGACAGCTGGATTCCAGGGTGGAAAATGTTGAGGACGTTGTAGTTGCTGAGAATAGTGAAGGAGTGGAATCGAAGGAAGAGGCAGAAGAGCGGTCTGCAGATGCTGCACAGGGAAGTATAGTTGTAGGTGTTAGGGAGACTGAAGAGTCTGAGGTTGCGAATGGACACGGGGATGTCCAGGCTGCAAAAGTTTCGGAGGTTGCTTGTGGACAAGGGGATGTCCATGCTGCAAGTGTGGTGGAAGGAGATGAGGTAGAAGTTGAGGAGAAATTTGGTGGCAGCGTTGTGGAGTGTGCGTGTGAGAATGATGTAGTGTGTGAAGATGTGCAGACGCCTTCTGTATGTAGTGCGGAGGATTCCGAAGAACGAAAAGAAGTTTCAGGTGGACCAGATGAGCAACTAGAGGATGATGAGGATGTGCAGTGTTCGAATGGTGGTAGTGGACGTGATGGCGATGATGTTGATGATGAACGTGTTGATGAAAAGGAGGATGTCAATGAGATTGGAGAAGAAGTTGGTGAGGCGGCTGGTAACGAGTGTAATGAAGAAATTGGTGAGGAGCTGAGGGAAGATGCCGTTGAAGTTGGATCAGAGGAGCAACGGGAAGATGGTGAGAAGGTGCAGTGTCATGATGTTAATTTGGATTATGGGGATGAACAAGGGGAAATTGTAGATGAGGAAGAAAAGGAAGGGTTGGAGGAGAGAAAAGCAGAGGAGTTAGACGATGCGGATAATCCAAAGCGGAGTGAAAGTAGCGAGGTAAGTTGCCTTGATTCTGATTCAGAAGAAACAAATCCGTACAGATCAACACGAGATAATTTCTCAGAGAGTGGTGTCCGAAAGGAACGAGGACCTAAAGTCCGTCACAGAAAGGTGAGAAGAAGCGGTTAACGGGTAGCGGGTAGATGTTCCCCACAGTCCCAGTGGTGTTCGTCTACTTCAGGGTTGCGCCCCTGCCCACGCGAGCCTTGGTTTTCTCCAGTCATTCTCCTTTTCGGAGGGAACCATGTCCTTACCCTTAGTCCTCACTCTTGACCTTCAATATCCTTGCCCCGTTTCGTCTTCCCGATTTTCCTACCCCTCCCAAAAAAAAAAACCGATAAGGAGTTAGAGAACTTTGCCCAAAGTGCCCTTGGATTGTCGTGGTCTTTGAGATCGTCAGTTTCCCCTGTCGGGAGAGATTAAATGGAGTGATGGTATGCTGTTGTTGGTTGCTAATAGTTGTTGATGTTGATGTTGTTCATTGTAGGGTCCGTGCCATGCCGCATTCCCCGGTTGTTTACCATGGTGTTTATTTTGAGTTAAGACTGGGTTGTGTATATATATATATATATATATATATATATATATATATATATATATATATATATATGGTGTATCGACGGTGCTGTGGTGAAGTAAACCTCATCTGCTAGTTACGGTGTAATCAAATGTGAAGTAAGAGTTGGGATGGATGTTCGCGTGCCCTTGATGTGGTCTTCTCTGTCGGGCTCTGCGGGGCCGTCCGCCCTAGTGTAGGGATGTGGGCCAGCCATATGGCAAGGATGGAGATGCCTTGTTGGTGCATATGGCTGGTCGGTCCAAGAGGTTTACGAGAGGTAGTTCGGTCACTCACGTACCAAGGTGGGTGATACCTTGTTGGGTCTTCGGAAGGGTATGTGAGTGGGACCGGAAGAAGTAGGTGATGGTCACCGCAGAGGGTGACGTGTTGGGGCGGTCCCGTGGGGTCGGCGTGGCGGAGAGGGGCGCATAGGGATGGCTGCAGTGTTCTGAGCCTCTGCCCTCCTGAGAGCCATGACTGGGGAGGATGCCGATAGCAACTCGAGTATAGACTATAGGGGGGTACACTGCAGGGTACCCCTTTGAATCTACTTGGGCAACCTTGTTGCCCTTTTGGAGTGGGGGTGTGCCGAGTTTTGGAAAAAACTCGGCTGTTTTCTATGTTAACGACGTGATGGGCATTGCCGTTCCGTTAATTATTTAGCTTAGCCGTTCCTGATCCGTTATCAATACGTTCGCTATGCTGATCCGCGCGCGCTCTGGGGTCGAGGCGGCGTAGTAATTTTTTCGTTGCAAGCTTAGGCAGTCCACGTTCAGCTCCGCTTGGCTACAGACTTCCTTCCCGGCAGCATTGAGATTCTCTTCTGTGTAAAGTTATCTATCTACTATGCTTAGATAATCGCTACGTGACTCTCCGGTAAGTGTGTTTAAGGTATTTTACTTATTATTTGATAAAAAGAATTGTATTTTAACTTAAAATTAACGCCGATGCAAGGCGATATATATACGTGAAGTTACCACATGGCAAGCACAGGTTAATTTCTGATTATTCATGTCTTGAACGTTAACACTGGCTGAGATAAAGTATTTACAGTTTTATATGTCTGTATACTTTTCTAATTATATCAAGAGGGGCGTAAGAAAATTTATTTTATTATTTTGTTGAAACAACGTGCTTTATGAACCTGTTCAAGTTTGCAACTCATTTCGAAATTGTAATAAGTGATTAATTAGTTGACGAACAGTCTATGAATAACTATTTATTTAATTCTAAATTCTATACTGAAGGTAATTTCAATGCATACTTAAATTTCAAATTTTTTTTTAAACGGAGCATGTTGTGGTGTGCGAGTTATGCTGGAGTAAAAGGGGTATTGTGAATTATTGAACACTTGAGTAATCACCCATATATATATAAATGTCCAGGGTTCCTGATTAAGACAATCTCCTGATTCGCTCCAGCTGGTGGCCGATCATCTGCCACCCATGCCATTAAACTAGTGATTCTCTGTGTGAGCCGCCGGGAGGAAGAGATGGACAACACGCTACAATAACCTCAGGTTTGTGCCTGTCTATAACCAGGTGACATTTAAGCATTTAAGAAATATTTTTGGCCGCTACAATGTAGAACATGTTATATAATTCCTGGAACAGCTCCAGTTGAAAGTTTAGTTTGTGCACAAGTCCAGCGGAACATTTAGTGGTTATAAATTTAGTCAGATTCATTTTACAAACGCTTACGCCCCCAGAGTAAGTGTAAACCCAGACGGGGTCATGCGTCACCCGATTTTGATGTTAAATTTTTCTCTTATTGCAAAAGTGTGCGGAACTGAATGTTACTGATTTGTATGGCTGTTAATTATGCTTGCATGGGTGCCGGGGTAATTTGTTGGGGATTTTCTTGATTATATTTATAGATCTATATGGGTTTTGTTTTTTTTTAATTATTTAAAGGTTTGGGGGGTGCTTTGACCTGCCACCGTCACCTGTTGGTGCCTTCATCCACAGGTTTCTGACATGTTAAATTTTGTTACATCTGGTTCAACGCATGGCCGTGCCTGAGGTCAACCCAATTCTCTATGAACGCCTCAAATATGTTTTATTAGGTTTTACATTATAAAATTTTATTTATTAAAATTTTTATTATACATTTTATAAACTTTATGTTAGCTGTTTAATAATTCTGTAATAAGTAAATTTTCATCTTGTTTTACTGCCATAGCCAGCGCATTAATTGTTGAGTTTGGTTAATATGAGCACACTACCGGTTCTCAATTTTTCAATTAAAATTTTATTATACTTTATACAATTTATGTTAGCTGTTTAATAATTCTGTAATAAGTAAATTTTCATCTTGTTTTACTGCCATAGCCAGTGCATTAATTGTTGAGTTTGGTTAATATGAGCACACTACCGGTTCTCATTTTTTTAATTATAAATGTGAGGTTGTAAAATCAGTTTTATGTTATTTTCTGGTGGTTTCGTCCCACTAGGGTTTTTGTTCAAATCTGTATTTGTGTAAGAGCATAAAAGCAGCTGAGAAATATCCATTTTATAAGACCGTGCAGTCATGTTGACCTTGCGATGGCACATTACTATTTGGGGGGAACATTCCTAAATTTTGTATACTTGTAATAATTTCATTTGTCGTAACTCTGTTATAATCTGACGAGTTAATGATTTGTTTTTTTTAATGAAAAGTTTTTAAGGCTTGCTGGGCACTTTAGCCGATTACGGTAGTTTGGGATGGGGGTCTTGGTGACAGATACTGGGGTTATACTCTCCTGAGGTATGGTGAAAAATATATATATATAGGCTGTCGGCCAGGTGAACATGTGTGTGTGGTATATATATATGTGTGTGTTCTATGTGTATTCATGTAAGTATATTGATTGATGTTGTATTTATGAGAAATTATTGAATTATGAACTATGATGTTACCTGTGTATATTTTCAGAATGTTATAATGTCAGGGAGTGGAGTAGAAGTTTTTAATGAAATTTTTTAATTCTATTAAAGTTATATTGAATGTCAAGACTTGAAATTGCTAATAAAATTTGTTATTGTTGTTTAACCATCGAGTTTAATTGCAAGTCCTGTCCCACTGGACCCAGCGCATTTTTTGCTTCTCTAGGCCCTCGGCCTAGTTTTAAATAACTAGTGGCCCCTCTTTCCAAAAAAAAAAAAAAGTTTTTTTTTATAAAGCATAAAACTAGAAAGAGAGGTTACAAATGGTAGCAGAGCGTGGTTAATTCTAGGGTCTAACCTTGGGTCCTTGGGTGTGACGGGGCTTGCAAACTCGGAAATAGTTTGAAAAACTTCAAAACTTTGAAAATGAATACAGAGGTAGATGCAATGGCAGGTTTAGCATTTTATGTGTATATGTATTGTCAATGAATAATTGTTATTTGATTTGGAATTGTAAACCTGATGCCGCCACGTGGCATGCGTTTTAGTTGGGGGTTTTGTTGTTGTTGAGATTGGACCTTACCGGAGATCACGGGGGAATTGCCGGCGGAATGGGCTGCCTTATAAATAGTTATGGAAGTAATAACGCGTGAGGTTAGCTGGATGCGGTATGGCCCGACCGGAAGTCGGTACCGTCATTGAGCAGATTTAGTCTCGGAAGTTTATAATAAATGTCTTTGTTGAAATGTTATATGTTGTGGTAGTCGTTCAGTGGTGTGGATTGTTGGTCTATGTTAGTGTCTGATGTGTTTCTCCTCTTGAGAGTGGTGGCTGACGGAGAGTTGGTTCTGGAGTGGATCAGGTTTTCGCAGCGCTAGGGAACCCGGAGGTCGCTCAAAGGAAGGATAGTACTTGAGTTTTTCTGTTTTTGTGACTATGTTTTGTAAGTTAGGTTTGTGTTAGGTGTTTCGTGGGGATTTATGTTTGGTGGTTGTGTGTTTTGAATTATGCAATTCTGGCGGCGGTATGCTACCAGAGATTGCCCCAGCCCATTTCAGGGGTTCTCCAGAAACTTTCGGTGTTGGATGGAGTAGATGAAGACAGGTTGTTGGTCTTCTTGGACCTGGTCCTGCAGTTGGCAGATTTCCCGGGGGTGTCCGATGGGGAGGTTTTGTCCCTTATATACCCGTATTGCCGAGGTTCATTGGCATGGCTGGTCACCAGCACTCTGCGTCGGGGCTGCAGTGTCGACACCTTCCATGGGGAAGTGTTGGATTTCTTCATACCCTATCGACGACGTTCCCAGCTTAAGTTAGATTTATTCTATCGCCTACAGGCCAACGGAGAGGCATTGGGGGATTTCGTGCACGATGTAAGGAAAGCTGCCCGTATATTAAGGTTGGGGTTGCCCGAGACGGAAGTCATACAGGTAATACGAGAAGGTCTGAATCCCCAAGAGAGATCCCGGCTGGTTTTCGCAGAGCCTCCACGTTCTTTTGCGGACCTGGACCGGTGGTGTGCGCATGCCCGGAGGGTCCAGGAGAATGATGAGTCCCGGGGAAGAGCTGCTAAAGATGTCCAATACTCCAGTGGTTCATTAGGAAGAGCTAAAAAAGACAAACAGGGTGTTTGGTGGAGAACACAAGAAACTGTAAGAAAAACTGAATATTCCGGAAGTAATGGAGGCTATAAGGGGGTGGCAAGTGGAAAGACGGTAGCAACGGTTACAACAGAGAAAAGAAATAAGTATGAAATTAACAGGGGAAGAATAAGTTATATTAGGGAACAAACATCGACAAGTAGGGAGTCGGTAGCAAGGCGTTATTCCTATTTGGAGAGAAAGGAAACATTAAAGGTTCCAGAGGAAGCCCAAGTGCCTAAGAGAGTTGTGGATGAAGAAGGTGAAGAGAAAGAAGAAAAGCGGAATAACTTCTGTGGATTAATACAAGACGACAAGAACACGTCTGTTGATACTGAATTACAGGACTCAGAGAGGACGTCATGGTTGAATCAAGATTCCGCAGAATTTGTTCCGGTATCTCCATCTCGGTTCGTGAGGGATCCAGATCCTGTAACATCATCATCGCCTACGCCGGGATATGAGAAGTTACTTGATGGTGTAGCTTTACCATCGCCAGTAGAAATTAATTTAGTCATTGCACATGAACCTGGACAGCTGGATTCCAGGGTGGAAAATGTTGAGGACGTTGTAGTTGCTGAGAGTGGTGAAGGAGTGGTATCGAAGGAAGAGGCAGAAGAGCGGTCTGCAGATGCTGCACAGGGAAGTATAGTTGTAGGTGTTAGGGAGACTGAAGAGTCTGAGGTTGCGAATGGACACGGGGATGTCCAGGCTGCAAAAGTTTCGGAGGTTGCTTGTGGACAAGGGGATGTCCATGCTGCAAGTGTGGTGGAAGGAGATGAGGTAGAAGTTGAGGAGAAATTTGGTGGCAGCCTTGTGGAGTGTGCGAGTGAGAATGATGTAGTGTGTGAAGATGTGCAGACGCCTTCTGTATGTAGTGCGGAGGATTCCGAAGAACGGAAAGAAGTTTCAGGTGGACCAGATGAGCAACTAGAGGATGATGAGGATGTGCAGTGTTCGAATGGTGGTAGTGGACGTGATGGCGATGATGTTGATGATGAACGTGTTGATGAAAAGGAGGATGTCAATGAGATTG
Organism: Magicicada septendecula; assembly: GCA_034769895.1. Taxonomy (NCBI): domain Eukaryota; kingdom Metazoa; phylum Arthropoda; class Insecta; order Hemiptera; family Cicadidae; genus Magicicada; species Magicicada septendecula. The sequence continues at coordinate 46,948 of JAWRYS010001310.1, read as the reverse complement.
GAGAAGAAGTTGGTGAGGCGGCTGGTGACGAGTGTAATGAAGAAATTGGTGAGGAGCTGAGGGAAGATGCCGTTGAAGTTGGATCAGAGGAGCAACGGGAAGATGGTGAGAAGGTGCAGTGTCATGATGTTAATTTGGATTATGGGGATGAACAAGGGGAAATTGTAGATGAGGAAGAAAAGGAAGGGTTGGAGGAGAGAAAAGCAGAGGAGTTAGACGATGCGGATAATCCAAAGCGGAGTGAAAGTAGCGAGGTAAGTTGCCTTGATTCTGATTCAGAAGAAACAAATCCGTACAGATCAACACGAGATAATTTCTCAGAGAGTGGTGTCCGAAAGGAACGAGTACCTAAAGTCCGTCACAGAAAGGTGAGAAGAAGCGGTTAACGGGTAGATGTTCCCCACAGTCCCAGTGGTGTTCGTCTACTTCAGGGTTGCGCCCCTGCCCACGCGAGCCTTGGTTTTCTCCAGTCATTCTCCTTTTCGGAGGGAACCATGTCCTTACCCTTAGTCCTCGCTCTTGACCTTCAATATCCTTGCCACGTTTCGTCTTCCCGATTTTCCTACCCCCCCAAAAAAAAAAACGATAACTAGTTAGAGAACCTTGCCCAAAGTGCCCTTGGATTGTCGTGGTCTTTGAGATCGTCAGTTTCCCCTGTCGGGAGAGATTAAATGGAGTGATGGTGTGCTGTTGTTGGTTGCTAATAGTTGTTGATGTTGATGTTGTTCATTGTAGGGTCCGAGCAATGCCGCATTCCCCGGTTGTTTACCATGGTGTTTATTTTGAGTTAAGACTGGGTTGTGTGTGTGTGTGTATATATATATATATATATATTATAACTTAACCGAATCTCAAAGATTTGGAGTTATATGTAAAAATCAATGTTAAAATAAATTTAAACCGTTACAATCATGCAACGTCCAGTAGCGAGCGTTCAAATGATTTGTATAGCGACCAACGGCAACGTTCGGTGGCATTATGTAACCACATACAGTTATAACAATTAGGGACACGCCCTAATTTTAAATTATTACTATTTCGGAAACCGATAAATATAGGCAAAAACCAAAATAGCCAAAATGTTTACCGAAATATTAGTAATAGGGTGTGCAAATTTCAGTTCATATAATTAAAGATTAAAAGAGATAATTAATTTTATTTAATAACTCCCCTAGTGAGTGAGCTACGGGGTAGAGCTTTGAATATGTCATAGTTATAAAAATTACCAATCAGATGTATATTCTAGAATTAGCATAACTTGGCTTGCAACCAAGATAATCGCAATACAAATTGCAACAGGACATCCTGTCCGACATTTGAAATCCGGTGTTTTTCAGAATATTAAGACTAATAACAATTCTCAAACTGTGAGAATTATTTTCGTTCACACAAGTGAGGTGAGTTGAATTACAAGGAGAAGGGGGGTGTCTCAGCCAATCAAATTATTCTAAAAATTTGAACAAACCGTTAGATTCGGGCTGAACACAGGCACTCAACTGTAACGGCTCGACCTGTGAAGACGTATACTTACGATACTCTTACTTTTTTTCAACAAATAAGCGTACAGCTCAAAACATTAACCTGTTGACTTACGCATGTAAAGAGATCAGTTATATAATACGTGAAGACACATCGAGAGTACAACAGAACGAGGCCGTCTAGTACGTGGTACAAGCTGAAGACTTGACGAAGCGGAGCGCAACCCAAGGCGAGATACACACACCAGGAGTGCAGCGTATACCAGACCGAGGGGCCTGACGCAGTTGCAGCAGTTAAAACCACAGACGTTAAGCCATCAACAGTTGCAGAAGGAGCTGAGTTTTGCTGATTCCCGAACTCTTAGCCGTAGAACCCAAGACGCAGAGGAAATCATCGCCACTAGCAGATTGGACCAGGAAAACCAAGGAAACCCAGGGGCACCTCATCACGATCTTCAGAACAAGGGAAGTCAAATATAATTTATAAACTTCTCAAAAGCTTATTCTTTTTCTTTTAATTCATTGTAAAACTAAATTGATTCAGATGCCAATAAAACAGAGACTCTAGATTAATAAGATACTTTCACATATGAACTTACTATTCGTTGTCACTTTCCCAAACGTTTCGAGATGATGTACCTCTTCTTCAGTGGGAGTATACTGAATGTCGATTACAGAATAACCGTTACGGAATTAGGTGTGTGTGGTGGGGGTTGATGGTGGGAAGAGTTTGGCGCTGAGGTTCGAATTGTGTGTATGGATCAATTCGAACCTCAGCGCCAATCCCTTCCCACCATCAACCCCCACCACACACACACCTAATTCCGTAACGGTTATTCTGTAATCGACATTCAGTATACTCCCACTGAAGAAGAGGTACATCACCTCGAAACGTTTGGGAAAGTGACAACGAATAGTAAGTTCATATGTGAAAGTTTTATATATATTATTAAATTAATAAGTGAACGAAGAGGATGAATCAACAAGATAATTTTAATAAGATACATTCATACTGTGATAATCTGTATAACATGTATAAGCTTAAGTTATAATCAATAGATAAGAATTAGACGTATATAACAAGCGCTATATAAATACTAACATTGAATTACTTACAGACCTATACTGCAGTATACGTGAAACAATCACAAGTAAATGAACGCACGTTGACCTAGATTCACAGCTAACTTATTTTTCAGAGTATTTAAATCATCTAAAGTAATACAATCCGTACAAAAGTAAAAAAAAATTGAAAATTCCATAGATTAAATTGTTTTAAAATTAACTTCTTGAAATTAATGAAAAATATAACTCGTATCAATTGAAAACAATAAGCTCGTCTTCTGAATGCTAATACCCATTCAGAAAACATCGTACAAAATACAAATTACTGTTTAGTATGTAAGGATTGCTCTAGTTATAAGATTTTCATACATATGTCCTATTAGAGTAATAAACTCCAATTTTATCCACTACCGTATTTTTATTGCTGTACTACAAAGCCTACCAACATCACAAAACTATTCAAAATAACTATAACAGTACTTTGCACACTTCAATTAACCTACTTGCGAATTCAAAACACAAACTCCTACGCCCTTAGTCAGAAGAAGTCGTAAGAACGCATAGCAGGTAGGTCACTTCACAAAACAACCATTTATCTCCTTATATTAATAAAAATAAATATAAGAGCAAGCAAAGAACACATTTATATATGGCGCGGCCAACTTTGGGGGCTCGATATTTCACAGTTTGGTAAAATATCAAATCGAAAATTAAATTTAATTAAAGTAAAAATAATTTAAAACAAATTTGTAAAAACAAATTTTGCTGTTTTAATTAATAACACAGCTGGCGTCCAACGCCAACAAACCCAAAGAAAGTTTTGTGAATTGGTATAAGTACAGCAATAAAGTGTCTAGAAATATTGTGTAAAAATGGATACAGACAAAATGTTTAAACAATTGTTACAAGAAATGAAACAAAACGCGGCAAAATGTGAGCAAATGAACGCAGAAATAAAACAAACAACCGCGGAAATGAAACGCGAGTTAACAGATAATATAAACGCGAAATTTGAACAAAGTGCAGCCAACGTTGAACTAAATATCGCGGAATTAACAGCCAAAATAGATGCACAAAATACAAGTTTAACCGATATACTAGAACAGAGTAACACTCATATAAACGCGGAAATAAGACAAACCGATGCAAAAATGAATGCAAAATTCGAACAAGTAAATAAAGAAATAAACTCAAAAATTGATCAAAACATGAGAACTAATTTAGAGTTAAAGCGCGAATTAACCGTTAAAATCGAAGAGACGGTAAAAAGTAACACAGAATTAACTGCTAAAATCGATGAAAGCGTGAAAGGCTTAGATTCTAAAGTCACCGAAGTCGGCGAAAAAGTTCATACGGTAGAGACGAAAATAAACGAACGGTTTAAGGTTTTTGAGACCACGATGCAAAAATCGTTTATTGAACAGGTTTCGCGCATGGAGGGGCGATTTAAAGAACACATCGGCAGGTGCGAAAAACAAACCGCGGATGTAGCTAAAAAAGTTGATACACTCGAAGTACTAATTAAAGCAGACGCAACCGAAACACAACGCCAAGTCACTAGACTTGACGCGTCAATAGTAGAAACGCGTTCTAATATAGACACAAATAAAGAGAGTGTATTACAAGCACTTAACGACGAGATTTTTAAAGTACGGCAGGAAGTACGCCGGAAGTCAGCCCCAAATATCTTAGTACAAGGGCAAGCAGACGAAAAGAACCGAGCGTTACGCACTGGCGAAAATAACGAAAACCCGATCGAGTTCTTGCTAACTTGCGAAAACGAAATGGCAAGAGTAGGTTCGCGATTGGAAGACCAAGACCGGATACAGTGGGTCGTTAACGCGATGCGTGATTCAGCGAGGAGATGGTATAATACAGTGCGTGATAAAATTACCACATACGCGGAATTCAAACAGAAGTTCGAAAGCCGTTATTGGAATTCGCACACGCAGAGGCTTTTGCGAAATACGGACGTTATGATCGGAAGCAGGGTATAACGCCCGAAAATTATATTATACAACAAGTTGAACGCGCTAAGCATTTAACACCAGCGTTTTCCGAAGTCGACATAGTCACTAAATTGGCGTACCACTTCAGCCATAATATACGTGTAGCCGCATTTACACAAGGAATACGCACTATGTATTACTAATTTTAGTATCGCAAAACGAAACTGTTTTTGATTTCGGCGGGGGGAGGTATAACCCGAATTATAACCAAAATAACGATGGTCAGAATAGACGGGGGCAATATAATACCCAAACCGATCAGAGGCCCAGTACCAGTTCGGCTCCACAACAAACACCGCCAAAACCGCCAAATAAACCCTTTGAGTATAAGGATAAGCCAAATTTCAGCAGGCAGAAACCACAAAACAGAGGCAACGATGGAACTCCAACGAGAACCATTCAAACAGTCGCTATATCCAACACCGGTACGCCCCCACAAACGAGCGAAGCAGAAATCGTTAGAGACCCAGTCGCTAATGTAAAACACTATCACCCTACAAAAAACGTGCAACCGGGCACATCCAAAAAAGATGTGCCATAAGTCCCGCAGAAATATCTAGAAATAAAAATGTTAGATGTAAGAATAATATTATGTATGAAACATGTGATTTTTGTAATGTAACTTGTGTGCCCGTTAACAACGTATTCCCACCGGATATAAGGCAGCCGTTATTGGATTCAAATCCAACCCAACGCACAATGACTAGCACAGCGTGTCCGGTATTACAGGCGCATGTCAACGCTGTTCCCACACAACTACTACTGGATACAGGCAGTGTTATATCCGGTGTCAGCGAAAGGTTTTTACGTGCAAACAAAAAATATTTTCGTACAGCCCCGTCGCTTCAAATCAACCAATTCTACATACGCACAGCTACAGCCACTAAAGAAAAAATTGACACGCAACGTTATTTAACGATCACGGTACAAAACGTGCAATTTGAAGTGTGCGTAGTAGAAATAAAAAATTTAATATGTGATGTATTATTGGGAGTAGACGTATTGCAACAGATACACGCGGAAATCAACATCAGTGAACGCCTGTTAAAATGCAACATTGACTACACTAGTTACACTTTCAATTTGAACACATCACACACACCAATACAAGAGTACGGCGACCCAATTAAAATTACGCGCCCGCCAAAACACGTAATTGAATACGAAAGGAGTGAATAGAGAGATAGGGAAAATGTTCCGAATTTATTGTTATAAAGATCAAAGCAAGTGGCCCGAATTCCTGCCATTCTTCGAAACGGCGATAAATGATAATTACCACGACACCACAGAATACACACCAGCGGAGTTAGACTCTGGACTAAAACCAGAAAGATTTTGGCATGACTATTTGCACACGCCAAAAACTAGTAACCTACCTCTGCCGGTTCAGTGTAAGAATCAACTAGTGAAAGAGAGAATTGTTGCAAAAGGACGGAAGCGAGCGGAAAGGTTCAACACCAGTCATAAACTGACGAACTTTGCGTTAGGTGAGAAAGTGCTTCTCATGGCAAACCCAGTTGGACGCCGAGACTTGAACGTAGCAACGAAGTTTTTCCGGTTGTACAACGGGCCATACCTATTAGCAGAAAAGCTAGCACCTCACACGTTCATTGTCACGACGCTAGACAGGAAAAAGACAATAGGGAAATATCACGCAACCTCATTAAGAAAATATTATGAGTGATATAAAATTCTTAGGTGCGTCAACACGAAACCATAGAAATGCTTAAATACAAATCTTATAGGGTTAAAAATAATTTAAATATTAATAATAATTATGGAAATAAAATTAAATGTATTAGAAATAAATAATAATAATTGTTAGTTAAGTTTTAAATGAATGAAAATCAGTTCGTAGCACTGGTACAAACGCAGACAAACGCTTACGCCCGTACAGCACAGATACAGGCGTTAGAACGCAAACCACAGCAGGAAATTCACTCACAATGCGACAACTCGCGCACCACTAGCTCCACACAGCTGCATAAACGTACAAGCTATTAACGGCGCCAGTACCGTGATAAAGAATAACGAAAACGGAAGCGCATTCCTGAGCGCGCGTGCACGAAATTATCTGTCACTGTCAGTGAAATTCTTTTCCTTAAACGTTTTGCTATAAACTACTACCCATGCTACAAACATTGTTACACAATAATTGTTATGCACAAGATGTTAATCAATTAGAATTAAGTTGTATATTGTAACGTAACAGAGTTGAGGTTCCCGACGTTACATAAAAAACTTTGTAAACATGACTTAAAATAATGCCCAAAGTATGTTATATTTAAATACCAGAAAGCCAATCTCACCTAAAAAATGCATTGAAGGTACCTAGTAAGGTTACTAAGTAATAAAACATTGAAGGTGTAACTAAATATAAAATATATAATGAGTAATATCAGATGTAAACTATAAATACTGTGTCTAGTGGCATGTGTTTAATGTGTAGGAGTTGAGTATAATATACTGTTCAATTAATATTTAATGTGTTATAAAATGTACTTGGTGTTGTACTGTATCATGATATAGTGTTTACAGGATATTTATTTTATGTTTTGTGTGTAGTAAGTGTAGAGCCGTTGCTTTAAGGAAGTACTAAGTCATGGGTACTCATTTTATTCATGTTAAAATTGTATTTAAATAATTAAATACAAGCACATTTATTAGGTATGATATTATGTTAAATGTATTTACTTTAATTAATTAATGAAGATGTTTAAAATAATATTTGTAAACTTGGCCAGGAAGACAATAAGTATTAATAAGTTGGCAAGTAGTTATTATAATTATGTTAAAAATGAATGAAGGGTTCAATGATGAATTAAATAATATAATGAATTGAAACCAGGAAATTAAAATTGATATAAGTGGCCATAAGCCAGTGACTATTTGTACAGTAGGTCAGGTAAAGAAAAATTAAATTAAAAACAAAACAAAATTATAACATGTGTAATAAAACCGATAGGCCTAAATTTAATATTTGTAAAAGGAAATTAATACCTTTTAAATAAGTCCAGTCAGATGAAAAGATAGTAAAATGTATACGGTTTAATAAGGCAGATTAAGTGAAAGTTTTATGTGAAATGGTGTAATTCCAAGCATGGAGTATTTTATTAAATAAGAGTAGTAATATTTCCTAATTCTGGCTCTAGGATATCAAATGATTGTTAGGGTAAAAGAAATGCAAGAAATTTTGTTGATTTCAACATTCAATTGTTACATGTGGATGGGTTAAGTTGAATTAATACGAATCCAGAAAAGAATTTAAAAAATAAAAAACCTTTCGATTCGATTGTTATATGCTATTGGGAACAGTTCAGTAGACAAATTTAAACATAACATAAAATAAAAATGAATTAACCTTAATAAATCCAATGTCTTAAAGCCAATCCATTAAAACAGAACTGAGTAATAATTACTGAACTAGATTTCAGGAAATATAAGTCTACACCTCCTCAAAGTTGCGGAATTAATAAATCCTTCTTCAAACTAATTCCATTAAAGGCGTCATGATGAACCCAATTTACAATTAAACCAAGATTCTTCTTGAATGGACAAGAAGTCAAAATTAATGCAAATATAAACCAAACATACACAAAGAACCGTTGGCATTGAAGTAACAAACCTCACTTTTAAGAGATTGAAGAAATTGTAATACTACACCAATTCCACTGGGACCGGCAACCACTAGGATCGCGAAGAAGAACGAAGAACAGAAGAACTCCTGTTACACTCCGGGACATCACCTTTCAACCTTTATTGATAATCTGGACGCATTTTTTGGTCAAAAGTAACCTCATCAGTACATCTTCATGCGGTTATAAACAGACACGGCTATCTTGAGTATCGCATTGTACGGTAACAAACCAGCTTATATTTAATTTTATACATTAAGAATTAATAACAATTTGTAATACTTAGTAACCTTAATTTTGCATTACCTGGCCTTACTAATCGTTAAAAGAATCACATGTACCCTGGGATAAGAGATAAACAGAAAATTACATTTAAATTGTATTATACTTCACTAATCCACTAACAAATCGATTCAGCATTGTACGATCGATATTACGATCCGATAATCTATGAAGACGACTGTTGGAATTTAAAAAATAATATAATAAAGAATCCTTCTTGTATGTGATGATGTTCTGTGTTATTGTAGAATAGTTATTGTATTTTGATTGGGGAGTAATTTACAGATAAAGAAGGAGATAAAACCGTCAAGTGAAACGAACTAACCTATAAAGACGAGTCAATTACTAATAACAGCGCTCGCTGCAGACAGCTGGTGAATACGGGAGAGTGCCGAACTAACGTATTCTCTTCGCCACACTTGGGTCAATTTAAATAATATGGACCGAATAGGGTTGGAGAGAATTACCGAATTATTAACTATAATTCCCGTAATATAGCGTTATTCTATGGTAAAACACTTGGCAATTAACTAACACATGTTTATGTTCAACATACGAGCCGTAGCAACTATAAGATAAATAATTATTTTTTTAAATTAATATTGATTTGCAGGAGGTCTCATCTGCAACTACATAATAACCATTTTCCTTATAAACAGATTGAATTTGTTAATTTAAAATTTTTTTAAATTAACAATAAACCCGTACCAACGTGGAGCTTGATTAAACCCCAGTAAACATTATATATATAAGCCGGTTACAAATTGGCGAACCCAACAGTGGGGCTTTTAAACATCCTCAAATATCATTAATAACAAAAAATCGATCACTAGATATATTAGTTACAAATTGGCGCTCAACGAGTGGGCTTTAGTTAAGTAAAAAATTCGACTATTACTTAACTGGAGCAGGCAACTATTAGAGGCACAGGAATGCATACGAGAGGTGTTTCTAAAAGGATAGTGAAAGATCAAGAAACGGAAGAAGATAGACGGGAAGAAGAAGCAGAGGTAGTTACAGACATCGAAATGGAACAACAGGCGAGCAATAAAGAGGATGCCCAAGGGGACCAACCAGATAAAGCGTAGCCAGAGAAGAACCAAATTGGCAAGACATGATGAAATTTATGGCAGAACAATTTAGGAAACAGGAGGAAAACTCAAAGCACACCAAGGAGGAAATTAATGAGAGTTTAAGACAGATTAAAGAAGATTCCAGGAAACAGAAGGAAGAATTAAATAAAAAATTTGACGAAAATTCAGAAAAGCTGGAAAATAAAATAGACAGTATCAAGGAACTAAATAAACGAACTAATGAGAAAATAGACAGTATTTTAGAAAATAACAAACAAATGTTAGAAAAGCTAGAAACTAAAATAGACAGTATAAACGAAAACTCAAAGAAACAAAACGAAATTTTGAGTGAGAACTTAATCAAACCAATGAACGAGAAGTTTGACAAGAATAAAGAGGAAACTAATGAGAATAAAAAAGACAAAAGTGTACTGTTATCTGAAAAGAAACCTAACAGAAATAATGAAATGAAGACAATGAAAATAAGGCAAAAACGTCAAAGGAAATTCATAAATACACGGGAAGGATTGGAGATGATTAAAAGGGGATTAGTTAAGATACATAATATACCAATTACGGAACCCAGAGAAGTAAAGCAATTAAGAAACTCTAAACGAACCACAATTGAATTCCTAGATAGATTAGAAGGACCGAAAAAGCCAAAACTAACCGAGGAGCATGGAGGACTTCTGGAGATTATGTATGAACCATTCGAAAGATTAAGAAACGGTACGGAAGAATCAGCTCGAAAAACGATGGTAGACTTCAGCATGAATGAAAATTTTATAACAACAAAATTGCGGAACTACATGATAGTGAGATATGTCACAAGGACAGGAATAACTCTATACACTAGAGAGATCCGAACAACCAGTATAGAGGAAATAATGGACCACGGTTAAACAGATTCCAAACCAACCATTGGAGAAAAGGGACGGATTTTATGGATACAGAATCAAGCAAATCAAAGGAAAATAATGAGAAACTAAGTAAAATATTTTAAACTAACTATTAAATGAAATAAACTAATTACACGATACTTCAGAGAAATTATGTGGAATCAATTTAAAAAACCAAAAAATTCAAAAATAAGTAAGAACACCTTACTATATAATTCAGAAGAAATTATTTTAAACTAATAAACATGAAAGAAGAGAAAGAAGGGTTAGAGATGAGTTAAATGAATGAAGATTATATGCCATACAATTTATGATAAGGTGGAGATTCAGTGTTTAATTGCAGAAGTAAATGGGAATGAATTAAAAATAGTAAAATACGTATGCTAAAGATTAATTAATTGACAGCACGGAACTAAGAAGAATTTAAAATGAATATTGAACAGCTTTAACTAATATACTGGTGAATAATATGATAAATGGAACTACAGAACAACGAGATAAATAATTTAAGAAAAGTATTAGGATACCTCAGAAATAATAGTAATCATCCCTTGAATATAAGTTTGTAGCGGAGGAGCTACCTTATAGGTAATAATTTTATTATATGTATTGTGTTGTGATAGTGCAACGTTTATTTTTTTTTCTGGACAGAGATGAAGTTCCTCTGATCTCAGAAGATATAGTTAGGGAAACGGCAGAGTAATGGAAGCCAATAGTGCCCCTCTGATTCCGTACCAGCTATGATATTAGGGAAAAATGTTAGGGAAATATAGTATTTTAGGGATTATACACCAAGAGAGGTAATGAAATATAAAAATGATAATAAGTAATGATAGCGTAAAAAGCTAGAAGAAGTTATGAGTTCCAGAGAAAAGGCCAGGTCTACAACTGAGGGAGGTACCAGTAGAGAATTAATGACAAGATATACAAGGAGTGTCAACACAATTTTCCGGTGCAATTAAAAGTTTGAAGACTAGAAAGAGAAGATAACATTATCATAGACGAACTATAAGTTTATTTTAACTAAACTTCATTCAGCCAAAATAAACTTCTTTCGAAGGGGGAGTATTATGTAACGTAACAGAGTTGAGGTTCCCGACGTTACATAAAAAACTTTGTAAACATGACTTAAAACAATGCCCAAAGTATGTTATAATTAAATACCAGAGGGCCAATCTCACCTAAAAAATGCATTGAAGGTACCTAGTAAGGTTACTGAGTAATAAAACATTGAAGGTGTAACTAAATATAAAATATATAATGAGTAGTATGAGATGTAAACTATAAACACTGTGTCTAGTGGGATGAGTTTAATGTGTAGGAGTTGAGTATAATATACTGTTCAATTAATATTTAATGTGTTATAAAATGTACTTGGTGTTGTACTGTATCATGATATAGTGTTTACAGGATATTTATTTTATGTTTTGTGTGTAGTAAGTGTAGAGCCGTTGCTTTAAGGAAGTACTAAGTCATGGGTACTCATTTTATTCATGTTAAAATTGTATTTAAATAATTAAATACAAGCACATTTATTAGGTATGATATTATGTTAAATGTATTTACTTTAATTAATTAATGAAGATGTTTAAAATAATATTTGTAAACTTGGCCAGGAAGACAATAAGTATTAATAAGTTGGCAAGTAGTTATTATAATTATGTTAAAAATGAATGAAGGGTTCAATGATGAATTAAATAATATAATGAATTGAAACCAGGAAATTAAAATTGATATAAGTGGCCATAAGCCAGTGACTATTTGTACAGTAGGTCAGGTAAAGAAAAATTAAATTAAAAACAAAACAAAATTATAACATGTGTAATAAAACCGATAGGCCTAAATTTAATATTTGTAAAAGGAAATTAATACCTTTTAAATAAGTCCAGTCAGATGAAAAGATAGTAAAATGTATACGGTTTAATAAGGCAGATTAAGTGAAAGTTTTATGTGAAATGGTGTAATTCCAAGCATGGAGTATTTTATTAAATAAGAGTAGTAATATTTCCTAATTCTGGCTCTAGGATATAAAATGGTTGTTAGGGTAAAAGAAATGCAAGAAATTTTGTTGATTTCAACATTCAATTGTTACATGTGGATGGGTTAAGTTGAATTAATACGAATCCAGAAAAGAATTTAAAAAATAAAAAACCTTTCGATTCGATTGTTATATGCTATTGGGAACAGTTCAGTAGACAATTTAAACATAACATAAAATAAAAATGAATTAACCTTAATAAATCCAATGTTTTAAAGCCAATCCATTAAAACAGAACTGAGTAATAATTACTGAACTAGATTTCAGGAAATATAAGTCTACACCTCCTCAAAGTTGCGGAATTAATAAATCCTTCTTCAAACTAATTCCATTAAAGGCGTCATGATGAACCCAATTTACAATTAAACCAAGATTCTTCTTGAATGGACAAGAAGTCAAAATTAATGCAAATATAAACCAAACATACACAAAGAACCGTTGGCATTGAAGTAATAAACCTCACTTTTAAGAGATTGAAGAAATTGTAATACTACACCAATTCCACTGGGACCGGCAACCACTAGGATCGCGAAGAAGAACGAAGAACAGAAGAACTCCTGTTACACTCCGGGACATCACCTTTCAACCTTTATTGATAATCTGGACGCATTTTTTGGTCAAAAGTAACCTCATCAGTACATCTTCATGCGGTTATAAACAGACACGGCTATCTTGAGTATCGCATTGTACGGTAACAAACCAGCTTATATTTAATTTTATACATTAAGAATTAATAACAATTTGTAATACTTAGTAACCTTAATTTTGCATTACCTGGCCTTACTAATCGTTAAAAGAATCACATGTACCCTGGGATAAGAGATAAACAGAAAATTACATTTAAATTGTATTATACTTCACTAATCCACTAACAAATCAAATAATTATTTTTTTAAATTAATATTGATTTGCAGGAGGTCTCATCTGCAACTACATAATAACCACTTTCCTTATAAACAGATTGAATTTGTTAATTTAAAATTTTTTTAAATTAACAATAAACCCGTACCAACGTGGAGCTTGATTAAACCCCAGTAAACATTATATATTGTAACGAATATATATTAGATGATATTGATATGTTAAGCCCCACTGTTGGGCTAGCCAATTTGTAACCAAGTTATATTATATAGGGTTACTTCCTATTGAAATGTTAATTTGTAATAAATAAATAATGTAGCGACTAACTCGCACTGGAGTCGTCAATTTGTAATCATTAATATGTTATGTTGGACGGCGAATGGTTTTGTAATTTGCCGCTTGCTCGCACTGTGCCGCTCGTTTCCGTGACGTCACTCAACGTTGCCAACTATCGTGGTGTCCGCTGTAATCTGTGAATTTATTTCCTAAATGGAACAGCAATAATAACGACACAAATATAACATCAAACATATATCCTTATAGGAATCCTTTATTCAGAAAAGCACTGGTTAATTGTTTCTTAAATTTGATTATGACAATCGCAATTGTGGCGCAAATTATACGTCTTCTTTTTACCAGTTGGCAGTAGTAGCCAACATTCAGTATTTTTTTTTTCAGACCAAAAGAATGCTTTCGTTAATGTTTCTAATAAAAATAAAGTATCTCAGGGCGTATATGGTTCGGGGATTACATTTAAACAAAATATTATTCTATAAATCAAAATACAAGTTTTACAGTTAAAGGATATTACAATGTTAGAGTGTAACGTGCACACAGGCAGTCGTATAGTGGTTACCAGTTCTGATAGGTTATGTCCAGTTTAGACGTTTAATAATTATTATGTAAATCAAAGGTTCTTGTGGTGTTTGAAAAGGTGTCAATCTCAAATCGTGTTATTAGTGAGTGTTCTTAGTGTTGGTGTGATATGGTGTCTGTAGTTTTAGTTGATTAGTATTTAAAAAGTCGTGTATACAAATGTGGGTGTTGATGCACAATATAATAAGATGTCAAAATCACCAAATCCTCTTCTTTGTATGCTTCCTGGTTGAAGATAGGGCCCACGTCCACTTCAGATCTTCTTCCTGGTTCTTGGGTCTTCTATTTCATATAATGGGTGTTCTTCTGTTGGTGTAAAAAGTTAGTGTTATGTACCTCTAACTGTATTAATATGTTTGTAACGTTTTTTCACAGTTTATTTTATATTATGTAGGACGTTTTACAAACGCGTCTATCCGCTAAGATCGTTGTCAAAGAAGTCTCATTTTATTTATCCGAAATTTCTGGTTGCTAAGGGTAAACTTGGAATCTGGTTGGTTAATTCGGATATACATTGTCATATACTTTCATTATTTCAAAATCTAAATTTGTTCAAAACCTTTAAATTAATATAACCTTTCTGTACTGAATGGGAATTTAAAACCATTATCAGCATTATTTTGATCTTTACATTTGTGACATTTAGACACTAAACATGCCTACTTTTACTTAAGAACTACATATGTTACAATTTTGTTATTTGAAATTTTCTTAAATAACTTGAGATGTATTATTTTGTTTCTATATTCGTTGTGTACACTATTGACTATAAATCTATTTATCCTTTCACATTTGTTTTACAAAATCTCTAACATTATTATCTAAAATTTACAAAAGTTGGTTTCACCTGGCCTATGTACTGGTGTTATTTTCATTACCATGTTTAAAACCTTTAACAGTTAAATTATCTTTTAACAATCATAAAAACTGTTTAACACATAACATTATTTTAACAAAACAAAAGATATACTATTCTATTAGTTTAAATTCATGCCCACATGGCTATGATTTTACTGAACCTTTGCACAAATAACTGTTTTTTTACTCAAACTGTACAATTGTTTGACACTTAGCAATAACATCTTTTTATAGTCTATTTTGCTTTGCCAATCAATTTATCACTGTTTAACACCAGTTCTATGGTTATATTTGTTAACATAAAAAAATGAAATTAATATCATTTAATTGATATTCTTTTAAAACAACTGTTTCACCTGCTACATACAAAAAACAACACAAATACCATGATAATAAAACAATGTGCTAAAACATAATAACATGCACATTTTTATAAAATAAATTCTGCACTAATTAATTAGTCTTTTGTCAGTTAATTCATTAATTACTCTGACACTGTCTATGTTATGATTCACATTACTTGTCACTATGTTTGTCGTTTACCCTATTCACTTAACACTTAATAGGTTGTATTTATAAACATACTTATTGGGTTTTATAGGGTTTTACATTTTATTGTCATTAAAAGGACTTCACTCTTGTTATAAAAATGTTATTGTGAACAAGTTATTATTTGTTGTTTTCTGGACAATCTTATGAACACTATTTGTTACAATTAGTTGTATGGTTCATGTATCTATAATAAGGTGTGATTATATTTTCATTACATCAATTAACTTAATCATTTACTAATATTTCTTTTACATAATATTACATGTTTGGGCCTATTATCCCTCAATTTGTATTTTGATTATCTTGATATTATGACACTTTGAATGAAACCATTTGTTTCTTTATAGTACTGGTTCATAAGCCGTCTGTCTTTATAATTATTTATTTTGTCATTATTGAAAGTTCATGTCATAATTGGGGTTGAATGTATTTTGCATCACTTTGCCTAAATCATTAATTTGGGTACGGTCAGTTGTCTTACTAGTCAGTCTAAAATGGTTAGCCGTTCCTCTTCACTATCATCTTGGAAGATATTGTTCTTCTTGTTTAGCTTCTCATATGCTATAGGGTGTATTGTTGGCATACAATAATATTCTGTCTTCAATCGTCTTACTTGTTTTGTTTAAGATGCAATAAATCTATACAACAAAAATCTCTTTAATCTCCTTTCAAAATAATTTTATACAACTACAATAAATCTATACACATTTTGTATAGTATATATATATATATATATATATATATATATAAACTTTCACTATGAACAGTATTCACTGTTCATAGTGTTCACAGTTATATCACATTATGTTCACAGTATATCACTGAAACTATGATTCAGTATTTACTCCCACTGAAGAAGACGTATACCACGTTGAAACGTTTGGGAAATAAAACTATAAAATAAGTGTTCATAGTGAAAGTTTATATATATAATATTTAAAAAGGTGAACGAAGAGGATGTACCAACAAGATAATTATTTTATATAGATTAAATTTCTTTAAATTACATTAAATGGCAGCTGTTATTAGTACTTAGTCGTACTGGCACTAATTTAATATAGTAAAGCCTGTTGAAATGTCTAGTTCTATGCAGAAAGTGAATACGTGGTCTTTCAATTTTAAGGCTTCGTTACAGATATAACTGAAGGTATCAACAACAGTAAACAATATATACTCTTCGATTTCGTTTATACTCTTGGTATCAACAAAATTATATTCAACATATACTGTGAACTGTACTGTGTACTGTGAACTGTGTGTGTGTGTGTACTGTGGTTTCGGACTGTGATCCGAAAATATTCACAATCTATCCAATTACGGAAACTTAACTAATTATCAAAGCTACTTAAAAATAAAGTGGTCTTATAAGGTACTTACCGTGCTTCTTGTTTCCGCCGTGGAAAATAAAAAAAAATCGTCTTCTCCCATCATTAATATTGTAGCAGCCTCTCACTGTACAATTATTCATTTTTATATATTCACAAAGTCCTATATGACTGCTACAGCAAAACAAAGAACAGTTCGGAATGACCAAAATGGCGTCTTCCACGTGCAAAGACCAAGACACAAGATGAAGCGCCAACCATTCGCTAACTCACAAGTTTCTCGTTTCAGTAAGGATCTATAAAAGGGAGTATTCGCACTCGCCATTAGGGATGCAACATCGATGTCGACGTTTTCAAAACATCGATTTATTGGAGCCGATGTTTTTTTAACATCGATGTTTTGTGCTCGATGTTTTATGTTGTCGATGTTTTTTTTTTAATGAAAAAAGTACCATAATAAAAAAAATAAGTCAGATAAAGACTCTACCCACTTACCACTATGCTTTGTAACACTTACTACTTACCATTAATCTTAATGTAACACATTGCATAGCTTACAAACTTGTACAGCTGTCGACCTTCATTTCCTATACTATTTTGTATGAAGAATGGTCGATTTATTTTTTAGTAAATGAGTAATCTTACATGGGCACGAAAAATTAATTCAAAGTTGGTATAACATTTACAAACATCTGTTAAATTTATATACATTTCACATCAAGGCGGCAACAATGGAATGAAAATAAATGATAACGAATTTAATATCTTTGAAATGTAAACTAAAATACAGTTTACTGGGCTCGTTACAGTATTTTAATACAGAACAGTTTATTATGATTAAGCCACATGAAGCTATATCATATACAGTTTAACACTTTCAACTGCTGTTTGAATACCGTACGGTAACAAACAAATGTAGTTTAGGGGCACAGTATGGAAAGCTGATGAAATTAAATAGAATTTTACCATAGATTCAAAAGACCGAGTTCGGGTGAGCTTTCTCTACCTGTGTAACGGTACTGGAGTAGTGTACTATTGATGTATAATGGTATAGATAAAGATAAATAGTGAATACAATTTGTAAAGTGACAAATTCCCCATGCATTGTTATTCCAAAACATCAAAATCTCACTAAATGCGAGTTAGTAGAGCATTTTATCAAAAACTTTATAACATTCCTCTCAAGAAATTTTGGTGCCTGTAGTTGGCATGTGTTATGTCGTCAAGGACAAATACCGAAAGTCCAAAACCATACACATGTTGTCGAGTAGCTGTTAACAATGTATTGTGGTTTGTTGACCTCACTGGTCTATTCGGGTAAATTACATATTAAAAAAAAAAAATGGTTTAATAAAAGAAAAACTGAGACATTCCTACTGTACTGAATAATCAATGTGAGACATTCTGTGTGTAACCCTGTTGTGATTTTGTATTTTGAATACTGTCCCAATAAAGTGGCTGGCCCAAATAACCAGTAGCCTGATTATTAACTGAAATAAATGTGTGTATGTGTATGTGTGTACACATATAAATGTGTGTGTGTGTGTGTGTGTGTGTGTGTGTGTGTGTGTAAGCTTGATAATATTCTACTAGAATCACTTGATAATAAGTGCTTGTTCTTATACATTACCCAGTAACTCTGGCAAATACTCGCTAATTTCAAAAGGCGATGACAATCGTGTGACGGTACAACTCCTGGGCATTCTTTTATTCAATAAACGTACTAAATATCACTATAATATTGACGACTCGGAACACAAAGTTTTTTATAAGTAAAAACGTAAAGTTTTACCTTACAGCCTAAACCGGCTTTCACCTATAGAAGGCTTCATCAGAGGCTGTCGTTAGTAGCGCTGCTCGTCTTGTTGTTGGCGACGAGAAAGTGTTTCGAAAGATTGAAGCTGTGTGTGTGTGGTGAGATGTGTTCGAATAATGCGTGCGATTTGAATTGTGTCTGTTCGTTTAGGATGTCGTTTTTATTTGTTTTTGTGTGTTTGTATATTTCTAATTGTTCTAGAGTGTCTAGTTTTCGGCCTTTTGTGTGTACGTGTAGTATGTTCATGTTATTGTCGATGTTTTTATATGTGTGGTTTGCTTCAATGAGGTGGTTTGCGAAGGTAGATTCTGTAGTGGTGTGGAGTGCTTTTGTGTGTTCAATGTATCTCTGTTTGAAGCTACGTCCTGTCTGGCCTATGTAGAATTTACTGCAATTTGAACAATTTAGTTTATATACACCGGGTAGATCGAATTTGTTTTGTGCTTTGGGCATGCGTTTTGATAGTGTGTGTTCTGTTTTGTTAGTAGTTTTGTAAGCGATTCTGTATCCTGCTTTTTTGAATTTGTGGGCAATTTTTTCTGTTTGTTTGTTGATGTATGTTAGTGTTATGAATTTGTTGTTTTCTGTCTTTGTCTGTTGTTTGTTTTGTGTTTTGTGTAGGAGTTTACTGACTATTGTTCTGTCATAACCGTTAGATTCTGCTAGATATTTTATCGTGTTTAGTTCGTCTTTGTAGTCTATTTCATCTAAGGGGATGTTGTTAAGTCTATGTATCATGGTTCTAAAAGCAGCTAGTTTGTGTTGTATTGGGTGATTGGAGGTGTTGTGTATTAGTGTGTCAGTTGTAGTTGGTTTTCTGTATATACTGAATTTGTGCCTGTGTTCTAGTTTTGTGATGGAGAGGTCTAAGAAGTTTATAGTATTGTTGTGTTCGTATTCGGCAGTGAAGGTTATGTTTTTATGTATTTTGTTTATGTGCGTTAGTAACTGTTCACATTGTCTTTTGTTTCCCCTGTATAGTATTAGAATGTCATCAACGTATCTGTGCCAATATAGTATTTTATGTGAGTGTCTGTCATTGTTTGTGAGTATTTTTGTTTTTTCTAAGTGTTGGAGGAAGACTTCTGCTAGAATGCTGGATATGGGGGAGCCCATGGGTAGACCATCATTCTGTGTGTAATATTTATTGTTATAAGTAAAGTAGTTTTGTTTTGTGATTATGTTCATAGTTTATGTTATTTCGTTGATAAGTTCGTCTGGTGTGTTGTTCTGTTTGAGTTTGTTTTGTAGGATGGTGATCGCTGAACTAACAGATGATCAAGACTGTTATTTGAATTATTTGTAACATTAAACATATATATAGAAACTAATCAAGTTTAAAAATTTGAAGTTCAATCAGTTGTATTATTGTGTATGACTAATACAAGGATTGTTCAATAGACACACGTATAGAGCTGTAAAGCATTTTTTATTCAACGATTTTAAAAGAAGTCTCCAATAACATTAAGACATGAGTTCCACTGTTGCACTAACCTGTAGATTCCCTGCTAGTAAAATTCTTACGGCTGTTTGTGGAACCATTCGGTTACAGCAAACTCTACCTCAGCGTCCGATTTGACCCACCGTCCTTTTAGTGATTCCTTAAAAAAATTTAAGATAAGATTTTTGCCTACCCATTCATTAACTACTAGCTTCGCCAGTAAGCAAATTGATGTCCATTTTTTCGGCTTGCACGCGTTATGTTGGTGTGGGTTTCGGCACTTTCCATTTAAAAAGCGTGCAAACGTAAGAAAATAAACATGAGTGAGGCCAGAAATAACGTGAATTGTGTGTGTGTGTGTGTGTGTGTGTGTGTGTGGTTGTGTCTTACCTGCCTTTTTATTGCCGTATTAAATGAAAAATATTATATTACATTAAAATGAAAAAATTTTAATTTTATTGCCTGGCAACAAAATTATTTTATTTTTAACAATTACCATTGTTTCAAAAAGTTTAAATAAATTTTCAAGTACTTTACTCTTGTTAAAACGTAAAAGGTTGCAGGTAAACTACCCCTTCCCCTTAACCGATCTTCACCAAAATCGAAAGTCCTTGAGACCTCTACAATTCAGGGACGTATGCAAAAAATTATTTGATTCTGTTTGAATTTGCGGCAGTTATCGTTTGCCATAGAAAATACGCTTGATAAAAAACGTTGCAGGTAAACTACCTTTTCCCCTTAACCGATCTTCACCAAAAACAATAGGTCTTGAGTACTCTACAAATCAGGGCTGTATGCAGAAAATTGTTTGATTCTGTTTGAATGTTCGGCTGTTATCGTTTGCCATAGAATATACCCTTGTTAAAAAAACGTTGTAGGTAAACTACCCCTTTCCCTTAACCGATCTTCACCAAAAACAATAGGTCTTGAGAACTCTACAATTTAGGGCTGTATGCAAATAATCTTTTGATTCTGTTTGAATTTGCGGCAGTTATCGTTTGCCATAGAAAAAAATCTATAGACACACAGACAGACACACAGACACACACACAGACACTTTTCGGAAAACGACTTTTTTTCATGTTTTGAGTGTAGTACAATCAGAATCTGCAATAATCTCGAACACGATTTTTTTTGCCATCACCATACTTCCATTCCTTAAGGAATATGGAAGTAAAAGCGTACAGTTTAACTTTGTTCTAGAGTGCATATAGAACATACATATCAAATTTCGTGAAATTCCATCGACAGTCAAAATTTTGTTACGTCAAAAGCTACGCTTACTGGACTAGAATTTCTTCGTGCTGATTTTGTTCTCGACTTTGTTTACGATCTGCGTGTATGTTTCGCGCTTGGCTATCGCGCAGCTGATTTTCGAAAAACAGGTAAATGTGCAATTTTGTGCATTAAAACTACAGAATGTGCAATTTTATGCAGTAACCCCCAAAACGTGCAATTTTGTGCAAAATAAAATGTATGTTAAAATGACCTACACGTCCCGATTCGGATAAATAACTTGTCACTGGCCGTTTACGAACTAGCAAAAAAAAAGATGCAATTGTACGTGAATCCGGGCTTTAGTTATAACATTATATTTATAATTAATGGATTAAAAAAATAAACCACCTTGTACAGTGATCTGCGTGGAACTGGGCCGATCCTAGGAAGTGGATTTGGTACGTCAAACAAAGTCGGTATGGCATTAGGCTTCAGTTTTTTCCAACCATCTACTCGTGCCTGTTCAAACTGTGAACTTTCAAAGTGAACCTAAAAGTGCAGAGGTGTATTACATTTTTAGTCGTTATGATTAACATTCACAAACTTTTAAGGAAGAACCATTAAATTTACCTCACACAGACGCATTCCCTTGCTTAGTATAAATTTGTCTCGTCTCATATTTTGAATCCATTTTGCACATCGAATAGGGTCTGCCCGAAATTTGAATGTTCTAAACTTAGTTTCTGTTCGATTTTTGCAATTTACAGCACAACAACCAGTCATTATGATTATGAGATGTAGTACAACAATCTGCAAAACATACTACATAACATTAATAATATCTCTAACACCAGTATTTATTTATAACCTTGTTTTCACTGACAAGATGAGATGATTATTATATATATTCGTGTGTAATACATAAATCAAATTAGTACACTAAGGTTATAACCCTGATATGTAAAAATATTAATATTTACATACATAATTTACATTAAATAATCCAACGCACAGCGTGCTTACATTGCTCCCGCCACATTACATTTAAAAGTCTCGGAGCAAAGATGGCGGGTGCGAATACCTATATTATAGAGCTCTAGTTTCAGCGCTGCCAGCTGCTGCACTAGCGCTCGTTGTGACTGGCTGTGAATTTTTAGCAAACGACAAAACTTATGACCAACAACTCGTATTTAACTGTCCTACCCCTAAGTTCTCCTACGCTGCTTGACGTTTGTACAGTCAAAGTAAAACTCATACGTCACTTGAAAATACGTCCGAAAATTACAGTAAGAGCATTAGAATAAAATTTGTTATTCTACATCATTTCAAATGTCATACTTTGTAACACCAACGCGCACAAATATTAGCCTATACTTGTAATACAAATCGATGCTCACGATATTCATAGCTGGGAAACATACATTAAAATGACAAACTTCTAAGTATAACTGTAGACTGCTCGGTAGAATGAGACGCGTTTGTCTCTTAGACTCCCGTAGTTCACATTTTTTCCGCATCCTTTGTTAAATTTGTCTACTACCAATTTTAAATGGGTGTATTGCTTAACGTAAAGAAAAAGAATTTTTTGTAGTTTACAGGTTAAAGAACACGAAACCCATGGTTCGGTAAAATATTTTATTTTATTAGTAAATACCGGTACAGTGACTGTAACAGAGTAATATTTGGTAACAGTCACAACATGCCTAAAACCAAGGTAGTGACTGAAAGGCAAACAGAACTACCTGTAAGCAATTTAATGATATGTTAATATTTTCTTCTCCTTTATTAATAAATATGGAGAACTTACGCTTGTAATGTTTTTCATAGTTCATAATACATTTATTTTACTAAATATCACTATAGTATTGACGACTCGGAACACTAGGTTTTTTATAAGTAAAAACGTAAAGTTTTACCTTACAGCCTAAACCGGCTTTCGCCTATAGAAGGCTTCATCAGAGGCTATCGTAGGTAGCGCTGTTCGTCTTGTTGTTGGCGACGAGATAGTTTTTCGAAAGATCGAAGCTGTGTGTGTGTGGTGAGATGTGTTCGAATAATGCGTGCGGTTTGAATTGTGTCTGTTCATTTAGGATGTCGTTTTTATTTGTTTTTGTGTGTTTGTATATTTCTAATTGTTCTAGAGAAACACACAAAAACAAATAAAAACGACATCCTAAATGAACAGACACAATTCAAATGGCACGCATTATTCGAACACATCTCACCACACACACACAGCTTCGATCTTTCGAAAAACTATCTCGTCGCCAACAACAAGACGAACAGCGCTACCTACGACAGCCTCTGATGAAGCCTTCTATAGGCGAAAGCCGGTTTAGGCTGTAAGGTAAAACTTTACGTTTTTACTTATAAAAAACCTAGTGTTCCGAGTCGTCGATACTATAGTGATATTTAGTTAAATAACGGACACGTCATGGACAACGAAATCCAAGAACATTTATTTTATGGCTATGAAACTATTAAAACGTAACCTAACGGACCTAAACTTGTGCATGGACACGTTAGCCCTTTCTTTTTTTACGCAAACGTAATGTGGTTAAACAGAAGACAGATTTTTGCGGACTGTATTGTAACAATAGCACGGTATACAAAAACATCACGGTTTAAAATATTGCAAGTGTTTTGCAGAACCAGAAAAAGCAAAACCACAAATAGGTTTCGGAGACAAAATATTTGTACAGTTTAATGTTTCAAGTGAAAAACAAGTTCTGTCACAAAACCCACGACATATATAGTAAACCATCTTGAGCCACTCCACCTTACTTCGAATTGTTTTTTGGGGGAGATGAGGGATTTGCACAAACATACAGTAGATATATCGTTTTTCTGTGTTCTTTCAGTGGTCTGTTAACACAACATCGTGTTTTGTCTTAAAGATCATAATGTAATATTTATATTAGACACAGGTATCTATATTAGATATTAGTATCTACCTGTATATTAGATTACAGGGCAGGTTTAACCTATAATATTAACAGAAACGCTCCATATAAAAATTACTGGGCAATGAAAAGCAATGACAATGGAAAACAAACAATTCAATAGATAAAACAATTAATTAACACACTTTCTATAATTTTACTTGATTTATAAGCGGTACTGACTAAATGTTGATACTGACTCTCAAATAATCAAAGTATCAAAAATTAGTGCAGCATGATTATTAGGAAAGTACTGATAATTTTAACCAAAAACAAAATATAGTATTTATTTTTTTAATATTTCAAAATTGTGGGATGCCAGAGCCAAATTTTGATTAAGTCGCAAAAACCTGTGTGGGCGTATCAAAATAAAGAGAATTTTAACCAGGATCTGAATATAGTGTACAGTTTTGAAAATTTTAGAATATCAAGGCCCATAAAAGGTTAATGTTTTGAAAAACTGTCCAGCAAAATTCGAAATAAAGGGGATTTTAAGCCAAATCTGAAAGTGGCATTTACTATTAATATTTTTTAACTTAGGGACACCACAGGCTAAAAAAGGAACTCAAAATTTTCATAAAATTGTAAAACTCTATGTGATGTGTAAGTTATGAGGAATTTTATTCAAAGTACAACAAACTCAGCCTCTTACATACCCAAACCAGTTGTGGGATTTGAGCTTATGTTTAAATACTAAGTCAAATATAAAGACTAAATTTGTAGAAAGAAGAGATTATCATGAGATGAAATAATTTAAATGAATTTTAAAACATTGAAATTGCCTTTTATTTAAAAAATCTGAAAATAGAAAAACGTATGTCCCTTCTTATAAGATGCATCATAATCACAGTAAATAATAATAATAATATAAGTAGCCTTATTATAAACCTCTTATTGATATACTGTACAAAAAAAGAAAAATTTGTTTTAAAATTGGGTACCTGATAGACATTAAGGAACTACTAATAATTTTACAATTTAACACTTTAACAATTCTGATAATAAATGTTTTCCAACTAACATCATTCTGATAGCAACATTGTGCAACCAAAGAATTTAAATGCTTAGAGTATCAATTAAATTTTTATATCCAATTTCTTACTTCAAACTTTTGAATAAGAAAGTTATATATTTTTGTATTATTTACAGTTTATACACCTATTTACATTCTTATACCTATTACAGATTCTTTCTTAATGTCTGTTTCATTTATTCATATATACAGAGTGTCCCATGAGGAATGGGACATACTTCAGGAATGCATTCTACAGGATAAAATAAAGAAGGAATTTAACATAAATATAGGTCTAAAAACTCTTTGTTTACAATGTATGGCTTTTGAAAAATTCACCTTGTTTTCTGCTACAAGGCTACAAAATTAAGCCCTAGTGAAATTCTTGGAACTTAATTAAAGGGTAAATTTGATTATTTCATATGATTTTTGGGTTAAGAAATTGGAAAAAGAAGGTTTTAGAACTCTATCTTGAGTACCGTAGTTTTGTAGAAAAGCTTTGTAAATCTAAAAAAAATTGTGTCGAAAATAACACATTTTTTCTAACATTCATGGTTGGTTTGTTATCCAAGCCACTTAATCGAATTAGCACACTAACTGTTAGTAACCCGCTATGTGACTTCAAGTAGATTTTACTACTACGCGTTTCAAAGCATATTGTTACTTAACGAGATTCCTCTTGTTGTTATAAATAAAATGTATTTGATTTTAGTTTACAGTTAGTTAAAATTCGGTTATAGTGAATCTCGTGTTACAATTTAAAATTGAACTCTTTTTTAAAATAACTGCAGTAATAATCTTTGGTAATAATTGATAATACTGTTCAGTTAATAAAGTTTGATAATAATAGTGAATAAAAAGTTAATCGCTGGTCGGTGGATGAATGTAGCCGTAGCGTCGATCTTGCAGCGGAACTCCTCTTCTCGGTTATGTGTCGTCAGAGTACGTAACGTTAAGTCTCGTCTGGACAACAAAAATTTATAATAGTAATATATACCTTCACGTACCTGTTCGTGATACTAGAAGTTCTGAAGTTCACTTACAAAAAAATAATAAGCTGTCAAGATGGACTTAATACCAGCTTGAGTTATTAACAAGGTTATAACACTCCTTGTTTATGATAAGGGCGCCACATGGGTTTATTTGAGGAAAATTCCCATGAAAAACCAATTAATAAAATTTAGAAGTTGATAAATTTTCTTTAAACTCTGTTTAAATGCTTAAGGCATTCGCTGCAATTCAAATCTAATATCGGAGAATCTGTATTCAGAGTTATCTCCTAGTATTCAAAGTTAATTATTAACTCACTATTTGAAATAAATAGAATCAAGGTTTATGCTGCAAACAAACGGGTTTTATTTTACCCTTTGAAAATAAACTCAAAAATTACAAATACAATTGATACATTAATATAACTTTGGTATTACTTCGTCCGTTTACAATACGGTCTAGCTCAGATAAAACAATAAACTCTTATGGTTATTAACAAATTAACTTTTAATTATATTTTATATATCTCATGGGTAGATTCTTTGAAATACAAGAAAGAACTACTTTATGCCTTGACAGACGTTAATGACAATAATTACTAATTTGGCCTCTTTTTAAAATTCGTACCTTTTTTAGGTTAGCGTTAGTCACGCCGATTTATTTACTAACAAATATTTTTAAAACTTAGGACTAATACAAATATCTTACATAGGATTGACAAATCCACTAAATAAATTTGATCCGGTGTATCAGATAGAAAGTTTTGTTGTTCTTGCGTCAGTACAATTTTGTGGTAAATGATTATAAGTGCAAGCAGATAAATAAAATAAATTGTCACAGTGTTACCTTTTTTCTTTAATCATATAGATTAAAATTTATTAAAACACTCCAGTGGTCGGATTATAATGACCACTGGTTAATTACACTTCATACGAACTAAGAACGGAGAGTTCGGCCCTCTTCTGACTAAATCTGGGCTATGTTAAATACTGGTTATAAAACTCTCTCCCTCTCGTTCTAAAATCGCGCACAAATGAAAATATTCACTTTACATTCGATGCACTTCCTGGTAATCAATTGTTGTATGGTTATCTGTGTTGAAGAAAATTTTAAAGGGACTCACTGTTTACATATTACGTTAAGTTATTAAAATGTTGTGTTGACGAGCGACGACCTTCTCGCTCGAGTGATGACAAAAAAGTGTAACGAATTCGCTCCGTCTTTGATTATATACCCCCTTGCTTCATATGGCTTAGGCGGTGAAATCGTTTAGTAAGCTATTTTCTGATTGGTTCTGACAACCGTTACAAAAATGACGTATTGTTTTTTAACCGCCATTCGGCAAACGTTACTGACAGTTGTTTGTGTTGTTGGTTTTACCCAACCAATTTCTCACTTTATAATAATAAATGATGCTAACGCGCACTACGCACTTATTATAGTTTCGATCGCGAGGTTATTACCACCAAATTAAAGTTTAGTTTATGGGCTTTAATTTGATGTGACTTAACACTGGTTTTAACCGCGTTTTCTTTGACAATGCTAATAAATAATGTTTAGAAACGTGGTTTCTCATTGTCGTCTGCTAGCGATGCCAAATACAATCCTTCCCTATCTTTTTTATGTTTAGTGTTTTACATTGCGTTTTCTTTATAACGTCTTTGTTGGAACACTAACACATTTGTGATTACACTTAATAGCTATTTATGACTGTACAAGATTAAATCTTAACATAATTAAGGCGATACATTATTATCGAAAATCCTTATTTCTAATTACATTTCGTTTGGCCTACTCAATTTAACGTTATTCATTAATAATTGAGTGGTGATATTTCCTATTACATTTATTTATATTGATTGTTCAGTAAATTTTATGTACACTAGGAGTCCTTTTTCCTTACTAATTTACTGACAAACGTTTGTTGAGGCGTAGTCTAGGCATACCTTTAGCATCGGTTTATGCCTTAATAATTGTTACTAGTTACATTTTGTATAATCAGGAAGTTACTCATGCTTATAAGGCTTCCTTTTATAAGTATTCTTACTTTTCAATATTACATTTGGGTTTGTAATGCAAGTTTTAATACACATTATGGCCATAGCTAATCTAGTCATAGGCTTTGTCATTTACTGGTCATGGTTCCCTTATCTTCAGCTAAAATGCTGTTACTGATATTACATTATTTTAGTCATTATTTCATTAGTTTTATTCAACACATGACATTACATTCATGTCATTGACTGGCTTGTATGACAGCTTATAGTGAACTTAGCATGTCCATTAGTTAGAGTCAGTCATAGTATTTGTTGTAGTGTCATGCAGTGTATTCATTACTGCTTCTTGGGATCCTTCTTCTTCTCTCTTCTTTGTTGGTCCTTCTTTTCTTTGCTACTTTCATCATAAATTATTCACTTTTATTATTTCAGTGTATTTATTTACCCTTTTGGTGAACATCTAGGTTATTAGGTTATGTAACATTTTGTTGTGTTACAATATGCTTCATCATCAGGTATCTTCAAATAAATGAAATCACTCTTTTGAGGTTGTCACTAACTAAATCCAACTCAGTATATGGATTGTACGTGGTATTAGGTATACACCCACTCAACCTCAATTTACTACTGCACGGTCGTTGGTCTTTATCCAAGCAAGCAGGTTGAAGGCTGTGTCATATAGCTGACTGGATCTAAAGTTCAACTGATCATTCAACACAGAATCATGACTGTTTACATTCATGTATGCTACATAAACATTTTTCTAGGCTTGATGTGTATTCACTTGTTTAAATTGCGAATAAATAAAGGTAAATTTGTAATGCAATTTGTGAAGAATTTAATTCTGAAAAATTGGATATATGTAAAGTCAAAAAATAGCAAATGAACATTATACAAAATCAAATTAGATGTATGAACTGTCTTAACTTCATGTGAATAATGAGGTGGTGCACCACACGTTGAAATTTTTTGCAAGCCATAAATCGAAAACGAACCGTTTTTAGACCTATGTTTATATGAAATTTCTTCTTTATTTTAGCCTGTAGAATGCATTCCTGAAGTATGTCCCACCCCTCATGGGACACTCTGAATATGTATTGCAACCTTACAAGTATTTCAAAAAATTACACAAATACATTACCATGTACTCAATACAAATATGAAGTGTATTACACCGGCCAGGTCGCAGGATTTTTTTATTCTCATTGCATCAAGTATATGTAGTTGCATAAAATAATTTTCAAAGAGGAGTGAGATGTTCATGACATGAAATAATTAATTAAAATCGTTTCAAAATAATCATTCTATTATTTATTAATATTAATCAAAAATATGCAAATATTAAAATTTCGAATTATAAAAATAAAAAAATATTCTCTTTTATAAGTTTACAAAAAATACAATATAACCTTCTATGCTGTTCATGACATATAAAAATAAACAACCATATAATCTTACTAGCTAAACAGACATATTAAACAAATTATCTAAACACTCTTTATTTCAGTGTGTCTGACTTTGACTACAATTTTAAATAATAATAGCAACTCTTTTACAAACAAAAATAATATTACATCTCAAGAATAAAATTAATTGTTGCTATATAACATAAATAATATATAACATATTATAACATATATAACATATATAATATAAAAAACTTCCAATATATATACATATATATATATTTACATATATAATATATAACATTTACTTCCAATCTATTATTTATTTCTACTGACACACCCAAATTTTAACATACAACAGAAGATTAGTATTTTTAAATTTTCTTGTTAAATTAAATTATTTTCTTTAACTACCATTTAAATTTATGTACAGTGATTATATTTAAAACTTTAAGTCTTTACTGTTCATATGTAAGTTTCTTTTTAAGGGTTCTTTTCACAAACAACAAATATAATTGTTTATTCATCACCTGTGTACTGCTGACGTTACCGTTGTGTGTGAATGTGTGTGTTTGTCCTGAATCCTGAGAATTTGATGATGATGGTTATGTTGATGCTGTGTTCTCTGTCTCTACAGGTTGTTGTTTGTGATGGTCTAGAGTTCCTCCACAAGTCTTGGTGTGTGTGGTAAAGGTTCGATCGGTCGGCAGACCAACAGTGTGACGTTGTGTGAAGATATCTTACTTAAGTCTGTCTGAGATCGCCCCAAAATTGCCGATGGTATTTATACTGGACGGGGATCTGACAAATCCAGGACTGTTTTCGACCTGTTAGATGTTGTCACTTTGTGCAAAGCGTCCTTTTAATTACAAATCACTTTTTGGTTCATTTTCACGATTTCATAAACATCCTTGTAGCACGAGCGATATCATCGTTTGCATAATTTTTTTCTGGTCACTCACATATAACACGCTTATTAATTACTATTTAATTACATTAGTAGTACAATTGGTTCTAAAAACTCCCTATGAAAGTAAATATTTTTTTAGCACTATGTAAGAAAGAAACCCTTTGTGGTGGGCAACAAAATTCCTTCCCCCTGTACAAACAGTACTTACATCCTGCTATTGTTATATGTCGAGACACACACTTGCTGTTGTACTTTTGTCGGCTTATATTTCCTTCTCCCTGTGGATCGGCTCTTGTCATAATAGACTCACTCGCATTACCCCTGTTCCTGTGCATAACAATGATTATTGTACTCTCTGTGTACTGTTACGTCGCTACTTCGTTCCCTTATTTTGCATCGTTTGCGGTCTTCTCCCTCCTTACCTGCATTCAGAGGGTCAGTGGTGTTTTTCTCTTCACAATTCTCTTCTCTCTGTATAAAATTAGTTTTATTTCTGTACTCGGTGTGAAACATGTGTTCGGATTGTGCAAGTAAAATTAACAAATCTTCAACAGTTTTAATTCCTTGTGTGTATATGGCTAATCTAATATCTCTGTGGAAGTGATGTTCTAATTTAAGTACCAATTCGTGTTGTGTAAATGTGGGTCTTAAGTGTTTACTTCTTTCCACGAGTTGTATGACATACTCCTCTAAGGTAAGTCTACCATTATGTTGATATTTACGATATTCTAATTGGTCTCATATTTGTTTTTGTGTGTGAATATTCCAATAGCGACCTTCAAATGAGTTTTTAAATTGTACGTAAGTAGTTAAATTATCTCGAACAATAGTATACCATCGTGCAGCAGAATCTTGGAAATGTTTACTAACAAAATCAATTTTCTCTTTTTTTCAGTTAAAACATTACCTATTAACTCCATTTCTTGTTCATAGTTCAGTAAGAATTCAATTGGATTGCCTCCCTTTAATCCTTTGAAGACTAACAATTTTGTCCTTTCATCAGTCTGTGTTGGATACACAATCACCTGCGTTGGTCCCCTCTTCAATTCCATTTTTAGACATTCTATTTCTCCATGTAGATTTTCTTTAGTGTATTTATTTCACTTGAATATTCCTTTGTGATTTTATTAGATTCTACTACGGCAGTTTCCAAAGTTATTGTTCTGGCTTCCAACTCCTGTGTCTTATTGATTTTTTCGTGTACTTGTTCACTGACTGCTTTTATTTTCATATCCTGCTCCCGTTTTGATACTATAAAATTCTCATTCCAGTGTTCAGCTAACTGTTTCACACTATCTTTTAATTCTTTTGACCATTTTGCTTTATATTCTTTAAATTTATTCTCCATCGTTAAAGCTTGTTCGTTTAGTGACTGTTCTACTCTAGCTGCTAATACTTCTATTCTGGTATTAGTTTTTCGAGTTTTGTAGTCAGTTGCTCTTTAAACTCTTTGAATTCAGCTTTAAATTCGGCCCTAGTTTCTTTGCTATTCTTTTTTAATTCTTCATTATTCTTTTGCATTTGTTCCTGGAGACTTCTAAACATAGCCTCAATATCAACTCCTTTCTGCGGTGTAGCCATTTCGTTGTATTAGAATTAAATTTAAATTTGTTTTTTTTATATTAATTATTATTGGTAAACCGCGACTCTATTGGTTTTTATTTAATATTATGTATTTACATTTATTATTATTATAAATTATCTCATACCAACAATTTATCTCCTCTTTCAGTTTTGTTGAGCGCCAGTTGTGAAATACACAACAATATTACAATTACAATACAATAAAATTAATAACAATAATAATAATACACTTATTAATTATGAACATATGTGATAATTAACATATATCGAGCCACACGTTGGGCACGCCAAATTATGATGCAACATTAAAAGTATTATTAAAAAATGTACACAAATACAATACCATGTACTCAACGCAACTATGAAGTGTATTACACCGGCCAGGTCGCAGGATTTTTTTATTCTCGTTGCGTCAAGTATGTGTAGTTGCACAAAATAATTTTCAAAGAGGTGTCGTTTCAAAATAATCATTCTATGATTTATTAACATTAACCAAAAATATGCAAATATTAAAATTTCGAATAAAAAAATAAAAAAATATTCTCTTTTATAAGTTTACAAAAAATACAATATGACCTTCTATGCTGTTCACGACATATAAAAATAAACAACCATATAATCTTTCTAGCTAATCAGACATGTTAAACAAATTATCTAAACACTCTTTATTTCAGTGTGTCTGACTTTGACTACAATTTTAAATAATAATAGCAACTCTTTTACAAACAAAAATAATATTAAATCTTAAGAATAAAATTAATTGTTGCTATAAACAAAATAAAAAATATAACATTTACTTCCAACCTATTATTTAGTTCTACTGACACACCCAAATTTTAACAGAGAACAGAAGATTAATATTTTTAAATTTTCTTGTTAAATTAAATTATTTTCTTTAACTACCATTGAAATTTATGTACAGTGATTATATTTAAAACTTTAAGTCTTTACTGTTCATATATAAGTTTCTTTTTAAGAGTTCTTTTCACAAACAAAAAATATAATTGTTTATTCATCACCTGTGTACTGCCGACGTTACCGTTGTGTGTGAGTGTGTGTGTGTCCTGAATCCTGAGAATTTGATGATGATGATTATGTTGATGCTGTGTTCTCTGTCTCTACAGGTTGTTGTTTGTGATGGTCCAGAGTTCCTCCATAAGTCTTGGTGTGTGTGGTAAAGGTTTGATTGGTTGGCAGACCAGCAGTGTGACGTTGTGTGAAGATATCTTAAGTCTGTCTGAGATCGCCCCAAAATTGCCGGTGGTATTTATACTGGACGGGGATCTGACAAGTCCAGGACTGTTTTCGACCTGTTAGATGTTGTCACTTCGTGCATAGCGTCCTTTTAATTACAAATCACTTTTTGGTTCATTTTCGCGATTTCATAAACATCCTTGTAGCACGAGCGATATCATCGTTTGCATAATTTTTTTCTGGTCACTCACATATAACACACTTATTAATTACTATTTAATTACACTAGTAATTAACATTAAATTACTTAGCGTCTTTATTATTACACATTTCTGCAATACTTTTACATCACTATATTTGTTAAAAATTCCTTAATGTAATGGTGTTTTTATAATTGGGGTAAATCTTTGTTCACAGGTTTAAAATGTATTAATTAGTTTATTTTTATCTGGTTAAACCTGATTACAGACAAACCAACAATTCGTACGCATCACCCCATTGTAGTCTTTGCCTGTCGTAGCTTGCGTTCACACACACAAACACACAAGCTCTGTATTCACTCACGGGGCAGGTGTATGCTATCTGACATTTCTTAGCCTGCATAATATTGTTAAAAACTGTTCATCATATATTTTCTATGCTAAATATTTACAAACATACCGCCCTGGGGAAATATGCAAATATATGTATTGTTGCAGTATATATATGTTTTATTTCAATAATTTAGTTAATTGTTGCCTGATGCTGTAGATCACTCTAGCCTGGTGTGGGTTTCTATTGTGGTTCTCCTGAAGAGTGCTTGTGTACATGTGTCCAGCCTTGTCTGATGTCTTGATAGCAAGCGCTACTTGTGATGTTCTTTTGGCACAATCTCATTGTAAAGAATGAATGGTTTACCAGACTTGGGTTAAACAGTTATAAGTTACTAAATTACATGTGTTACTAATTACAAGCTCCAAGTCTATTAGTGTTTTTACAATTCTGTAATATTTGCAGTATTCATTATTATTGAAATCAGTGGCTACTCATAATCAGATTGCATGGATGCACAACCCCCAGAGAAGTGGCTTCTTATCGTTATACATTATAATTTAATAAATATTCAATTTTTGCAAGTTTCCAATACCATATCTTGAGAAACTAATGATTGATTTTTCTCAATAACCTATTGATTTTTCCAACTTTTTTTGTGAGTAACATTGCATGTTAAAATGTCATCTGCTCTGTTTCTGAAACAAATCACAGCCCTTCTGATGAGGTTCGCAGTCACAAAAGAAATCTTCACTTCATGATGTTTATGATGTCACTTATAAAACTATTAAATTGATTAACTATGTGTGTTCCACTGGCATAACACTACAATGATAGCTTTTAGTAAAATTTGTAGTAGTACTTCAGCTTTACAGTAAGTGTCCTGTATATGACTGATGATAATTCACAAATGAACAAATAGAATCAATCATGTTTTAAATGTGTATTTTTGTGAAAGTGTAATCTTAATAGCGTACAAGTGTTTTCAGATATGTTATTTGTACTTTTTTATGTGGTAATTTTTTTTATTTAAGTTGTTATTCTAGATTTAGAATTAAAAAAAAAAATGTAAATTTATAATTCCAGAAATCAGAAGAACAAAATGGCTTCAGGAAAAGGAGATCATGCGTAGATCCTATCTTTATACTTAAGTTAATAATTGAAAAGTGAAGGGAATTCAACTTACAGACTCATCTAGCATTCAACGATGTGTCAAAACCTTTTGATAATGTAAAATATTCGCTACTCTGGAGTATAATGGAACAAAGGGGTTTCCCTTCACAATTAATTATAGTTCTTAGGAGCTTATATTATAAGACAGCAGTTGTTATGGATTTGAATGGCAAATTATGAGAAGATATTCCTACAAATAAAGGTGTGAGACAAGGGTGCCCTATATCACCGACACTTTTTAATATCTACATAGGTGACATATTTCGGCAATGGAGAGCTGAAGTTGACTCGGGAATATCACTTCAGCAAAATATTCATGTGACTTCATTTTTTTATGCAGATGACATGGTAATGATACAGAAAACAGAAGACCAGTTACAAAGGAAGATATTTACATTCAATAGCATCATACAAGAGTATGGGCTACAGATCTCTGCTACAAAATCTAAAACAATGGCATTTAAAGGCAGGTATCCTATAAGAATTAAGATAGTCATGAATAATCACATTTTGGATCAGGTAAGTCATTTTAAGTATCTGGGTTGTGATATCTCCATGGAACGATATTAATTAGGATAATAAGCTAATGAAATTAAGACACATCTGTGGAACGATTTATAGGTACCTGAAAAATAAAACACTGATGGATACTTGAATGAAATTTTACAAAACAATAGCTGTCCGCACATTCCTGTATGCTAGTGAGACATGGACTCTTGGTAAAATGGGCGTACAGAGGATTCAGGCAGCTGAAATTAAATTTCTAAGAGGGACGGAAGGTGGTTCTCTCCTGGATCGAAAAAGGAATGAGGATATTAGATGCGAATTAAACGTTGTATTGTTGCACCATAAGCTCGAAGACCACAGAAGGAGATGGTGTGAACACTTTAATCACATGCCTGATACCCGACTACCTGTGGCTGCCTTGGGTTATCACCCTACTGGGAAGAGAGATGTCGACAGACGAAGGAGGAGATATCAGGGACAGGAGGAACAGGTTTAAGGCCTAATCTTTGTAGTGGTGATGATGATTATGATGATAATTACAGAAATTTATCATTATATGTTCTAGAGAATTCCATAACATTTTTGCTTAGATCTTAGTATGTAAATGACGTTTAAGATTTAAACG
The DNA here is from genome assembly GCA_034769895.1 of Magicicada septendecula. NCBI lineage: Eukaryota > Metazoa > Arthropoda > Insecta > Hemiptera > Cicadidae > Magicicada > Magicicada septendecula. The sequence continues at coordinate 10,651 of JAWRYS010001310.1, read as the reverse complement.
TTTACGTTTAAGTTTGACTAAACATAATACTCATAGTATTGGAATAATAATACTATTCTTTTTTGCTTCCATGTTCCATAAGGAATGGAAATATGGTCATGGCGAAAAAAATCGTGTTCGAGGTAACGGCAGATTCTGATTGTACTACCATCGAAACATGAAAAAAGCCCTTTCCTTTAACCGATCTTCACCAAAACCAACAGGTCATGAGAACTCTACTATTCAGGGCTGTATGCAAAACATTATTTGATTCTGTTTGAATTTGCGGCTGTTATCGTTTGCCATAGAAAAATATCAGTATGGAGAACCATACATGACTTCCATGTTCTAAGATTTATATTTAAAATCATATTCGAAATGAAATATTTCGATAGAAACTACTTCTTTCTACTTATTGCTTCAGCCTTAACCACAGTACTGTGGTCACTAACGTATACCACCTCACGTTTTCGCACTCGATTTTCACTGATGATGGCAGTCGATGGCACTGCCGAAAAGTCTGATTTTGCAGAAAACATTGGACTAAACAGCCCGGGAAGGAATTTTAACAAAGAACTACTTCTTTGTTGCCGATAACGTAGTACACATATAAAACATTACCCCCTCCCCCTTCAACTATAATTTTCAGTAATAAAAAAATTACCCCCAACACGTTCACCTAAAATCTTCATTTATAGATATTTCATCTACGTTTCTACAGTGGATTATTACGAGCTTCTTATCAGGATACATTATTCATCAAAATTAAGTACTTTACTCTTGTTAAAACATAAAACGTTGCAGGTAAACTACCCCTTTCTCTAAACCGATCTTCACCAAAATCAATAGACCTTCAGTCCTCTACAATGCAGGGATACATGCAAAAAAATATTTGATTCTGTTTGAATGTGCGGCAGTTATCGTTCGTCATGAAAACATTTCTCTTGTTACAACATAAAATGTTGCTGGTAAACTACCCCTTTCCCTTAACCGATCTTCACCAAAATTAATAGGCCTTGAGTTCTCTACAATTCAGGAACGTAGGAAAAAAATTATTTGATTCTCTTTGAATTTACGGCAGTTATCTTTTGTCAAAAAAAATTACTCTTCTTAAACCATAAAATGTTGCTGGTAAACTACCCCTTTCCCTTAACCGATCTTCAACAAAATCAACAGACCTCGAGTTCTCTTTAACAACATTATCAATTATCAATATGGTTCACCATTAATCATTTAGAGTTTGTTTATAGATTATTAAGTGTTTTTTCCTTATTAATATGGTTTCTAATTATTTTGGGGTTTTACACTTTCACTTTTGCACTCCTCAAATGTTTATATTAAGTGTTTATTGGTAGGTAATCCCTATAATTACTTTTTCTTTGACACTTAGTTGATTTTATATTCTCACTATCTCACTATCTCTCTCATTACAAATATTATTTGCATGATTAATAAGTTTATGTCGTTATAGAGTTTTTTGTTACATCTAACTCTAATTCTTGGGTTAGTGTACTTTTATTTTTTCACATTACGTTATTGGGTTTTATCAAATCATTTACATTTATCTTTAAACCGTTAATAATCATTATTTTATATGTTGGTTAGTTATTGGTTTCGTTCTAATATTACATTTGAGTGTACCATTTCTCCTTTTCATATTCTATATTATTTGTCCGTTTTTTCTCATTCGGTTTCACTTTATTTCCTTTATACTTGGTTAGTTTCATGTTCATTTTCCTTCTTCACTTTCATCTTATTTTGTTTCATTTTATTTTGGTTTTCTCCTTCTCATTTGGTTTCATTTTATTTGGTTGTATGGAGCCATTCACTTTCTTCAATTGGTTTTATTCTTGTTTGGGTTTCGTCTTTTCCCTTCTTCTTTTGGTTCTTTTTATTTGGTCAATCACTTGGGTTAGGTCATGTCGTCGTTTGTTGTGTCATTGTCATTTTATTTTCATTATATTAAACATTTTATTTTATACGAATTACTTTTTATATTCTTGATTCATCTTTTCATCCCTGGTATTGGGATGGCTTATTTGTGTTGTAACAATATACATATATATAAGATAATTCATTGTATTATTAAAACGTGTGTATAAAGAGAGAGCTTAAGGCTTGTTTTGGTTGTAGTAAATGTAATTATTATTTTGTTAATTATGTGTATGTGTGTGTGTGTGTGTGTGTGTATATATATATATATAGAGAGAGAGAGAACCTTCAAGGCTGCAAAAGAGAGAGAAAGCGAGAGAGAAAAAAGATTATTTTGTATAATTATGTAAATACATTTAATATTTATAATTAAATTTACCTCAAGATGTTATTTTTTTCCTTTTTTGGAACATGTTTCGGGTACTATCTTGTACCCATCCTCAGCCTTCCGGTTTTTTTGTCTGGTGAAGTATATATGTGTTGTTGGTTGACTAATATTATTGTGGCTTCCTGTTGGCTTCTGGTATTTCAAATTGGTTTTATTGTGTGTGATTGTGGTGTGTGTTAGTTTTTTGTGTATTTTCAATGTTGAGTGCTTTGAATATTGTGTCATGTTTTGTATTGATTTGTATTTGTTCAGGTATTAGTTTGTTTTCTGTTTTATGTTTGTATATTTGTAAATTTTCCCAAATGTTCATTATGGTGCCTTTGTGTGGTATATGTTTTATTAGTGTTACATTGGTTATGTCTGGGAATTCATGTCCTGTGTTTAATGTAACACTAATAAAACATATACCACACAAAGGCACCATACTGAACATTTGGGAAAATTTACAAATATACAAACATAAAACAGAAAACAAACTAATACCTGAACAAATACAAATCAATACAAAACATGACAAAATATTCAAAGCACTCAACATTGAAAATACACAAAAAACTACACATACACCACAATCACACACAATAAAACCAATTTGAAATACCAGAAGCCAACAGGAAGCCACAATAATAATAGTCAACCAACAACACATATATACTTCACCAGACAAAAAAACCGGAAGGCTGAGGATGGGTACAAGATAGTACCCGAAACATGTTCCAAAAAAGGAAAAAAATAACATCTTGAGGTAAATTTAATTATAAATATTAAATGTATTATATACATCAAGAAACGGACTGTAGCAGAAAGTGACTAAATTATGTAAATATATATATATATATTGTAAATATAAGAAAGTTATTTCAAATTTAGTGTTTTTTTCCATTGGTGATAAGTCCCACGTTGGATGCGTCAATTTGTAAATAAACGGGATTTACAAATAATTAATTATAATAAAATTTTTATTATTGATTTTAATTTGTCTATTATATTTAATTAATTTAGCTTTATTAATTGGTTTAATTGTTTTATGTTCAATTAATAAAAAATACTGATTAATAACTGTGTTAGCTCTGATGAAGAATTATTTGTTTCTTCACGTTAAATGGATTATCTTGGCCAAACCGATTGCATGTAGCGGCCGATTCAGTATCTGTACTTCTTCTTCTGCTCGTTCCTTTCCTTCAGAAGTTCACGTTAACATTTAATAATTAATGTAATTTAATTTATGACTCAAATAATCAATAAAACAACGTCTAAACAATAATTAAGTTTATTAGGTTCAAAGTAATTGTTTGAATTGCCGCGACTGGCTCGAGTCTGATTCGAGATTAAGTTCCAGTTCGATTATTACATATAAATTAATATTCAATTAAATTAATATAGTATCAGGGTTCTTTTAACTGTAGAAATAGTCAGGAAAGGCAAGAGAATTCAATACTTACAAATTATTAAAAACTTATTCATTAAACAGACAAAATAATAAAGTATAATGTATATAAAATTTTAATATTATGATACAGATGTTTTCTCCGACGTCACTCGTCACGCTCCCATCAGCCTCTTCGAATGGAATCACAAAATGGCCACCTTGATGAGTTGATCTGCTATGCAAATTCAGCTCCAAGATTTCGTTCCAAATAAATGTATTAGTTGTTTAATTCCTCTTCCGTGATGCCGCTATTGGAATCTTCACAAGTTGTAGTGTGTAGTTGTGTTCCTCCACTGGATTTTGTTCGGTAACAGTTGTGTTGTGTCAAATGGTTCCTTTCACTCGTTTCTGGTTATCTGAGTTTAAATTCGTTCTTCAATCGAGTCTATACGTAGTGACAGCTTTATTTAGTATTGGTTAATTTAGTTTAAGGTTACAATGACCGTTATTATAGTATTCTTTACTTTAATTTATATTCTTTTATCTTTTGTAAATTCATCATATATCTTGGTTGTGTTAGTTAAAAATTCCGTTCATAATTCTCTGAGAGGTATTCGACATGTCTGTTCTGTTTGGCTTTTAACAATCAACTAAACTGATATTTGTTCCTTCATATACAAAATTCTATAAGATTTTGGTATCATTTCTCATTGTTCATTAATCAGCTGTTCCTATCAAATAATTCAATCTTATTGAAAAAAATGTCATATTTTATAGTTAATTGGCTATAAATTATTTGTTTAGTACTTTTATGTAATTCTAATTATAGAACAATATTCCTGCTTTTATTTTACACAAGTTAATACTAAATTTGACCTGTTTTGGTATGAATTAAGCTTCAGAATTACATTCTTTGAAATTTATCTATAGGCCTTATTTTGATTCACATAAATACCTATTAAATGGTTTCCAATATGTTTTATGTTACAATTTTACTCACACTTGATTACTAATTAAACCCTTGTAATTTACCTTTTGTGTCTGGCTATTATTTTAAACATTTAACAAGTTAGTTGCATTTTACTAGTGCTTGCTTACTGCTGTTGGGCATTCTCTTGTACAATCACTATTTAAGTCAATTTTACATGTTGATTCCTTTAATCACTATTATATGTCATTGTTATCATTAGGATAAAGTATTTGTGTTCTGAAAAATGATAATTTATATCAGTTTAATCTAGGTTTTATAAATTTATATTCTCTGATTTGATTTATATGGTCAAAGTTGAATTTGTCTTGGTCATCAATTTTCAAATTTCCTAGCAATGTTATTATGAATTCATCTTATTAGTTTTATATTTTTTGCTGTACTATTTATGGGTCGTTTGAATTATTATTTTGCCTTTCCTTACTTTACAAAAATACAACATTAATTAACAAGATTCAAATACAATAAACGCTTACATACTAACATCTAGTATTCCCTACTATCAATATATTTTGTATGGTATACTCTAAAAATACTAACACATAATAATTATATAAATAAACACATTAAAACTTTATATTAATGATGGTCTTTTGTTGTCCTTTTTTAACACTGGTTTGGGGTGTTCCCCTTAATCACATTTATTTTAATTATAATTAATTTTACATTATTTCTCGTTATTTGTATTGGATTCTCTTTTTTGGGCTAGTTGTTTCATTTAATTTGTTATAGCTGATATAGTTTAATTTCTTTTTAATTATTTGTTTGCTGCTATAGAGGTTTCTGTCTTTGCAATAGGTTTTTTGGGTATTTTGATATTATTCCATTTTGATTCATTTGTTATGTTCTGTTGATCCTTACTACTCCATATTTTGAGGATTGTCATTTTAATTTATTTATTCTGGGCTGTTACTCCTTACTACTCCGTATCTTACTGGGTCTACTAATTATTTTATTGATATGATATTCATACTATTTGTTTTTTAACACCTGTTCGAACTTTGTACTGTATTTCTTATCTGTGTGTTGTAACCACCGCATTGCGGCATGCGCGGATGATGTCATTTTGCTTATCAAGCGCCGCCGGCAGTCAGCTGTGCTCACGGTGGTCAATTTTAGTTCAGTTATTTCATAAACTCCGAGCTGTACTCTCGTTAAAATTACTATTCCAGCCGCGGCTTCTGGATCTTATTATTCAATTCTTTTCATGTGCAAGTTGCACTAACTTAATCAGACGACCTTCGTCTATCTATCATGGATTTTGACTTTTATTAAAACTAAATTAACGGCGTTATGGCCAGAAAACATCCGCACGTGTCGGCAATAGCATCGAAAACTTAAGATTTTCAATAAATGAATTTATACAGCTTCAATACAGTCCACTTCATTATATTTCAAAACCAGCTCTTTCCATTTAGCGTCTTTGGAGCAATTCTAGAAACTTCGAGAGCTTCCAGCACGCAACATTTTTGGTCCAACCGAACCGGATTTCTTATTTTTCGTCCACAAGCGACAACATTTTCTGGTCCAGATTAATGCCCAGACACTAACATTTCTGGTTAGATTAGATTGGATTTTATTTCCACCTTATGGGCAACACTGTGGGTTACTACTTCAAAACATTTATTTCATTAGGCAAAGGTCCTAGTCCCCGAAATAGCTTCAAAATTCCAAAACTCTCAAATTTAAATTGCTGACCGTGGCATACCATTTATCACCGAAAAAATGACTTCAAACAAGTGACTAGCAAAATACAACAGAACGGCCGAGTCAACACGACAGGAATCAAGGCAGCTAGACAGTAGCAGCAATTCCACAACTGTAATGTACGCTGATATACGATGACGGACTTCATCAAACCAGCATGAACAGGCAGGTCACCAACAGCACAGGATTGACTGACGGATCCCGATCGGAACCAACAGGACCACAGCAGTTCGTAACACGCTAGAATTTCACGTGACTATGAACCTTTTACTTATATTTAAATAATGTATGGACATAACGTTCTAAGCAATATTTTATATTTAACAGTTATTTTTTGACACCTTTGTGTAAACACACACCATCATTATTGAACATACGTTCGTAACTAGTTAACAGTTCATTGTGAGTTCAAACATCAAGACAAGACTATATGTATTATTATTATTTAAATTCATAATTTTAATAACTCTTAAATTCTAACAGAGGTTGTTTTAATAGAGATAGTAAGCATATGTTATAGCAAGTATTGTATTCATCTACATAACGATCGTTAGCTACCGCAACGTATTCAGATTTATCAAAATTTAAGTCTATGGTTCACCTGCTCTGCGCTCAAATTATTCTAAATTATATTTTAAATTGTAATCATGGCGGATGTAAAAGCTTTAATAAAATAACGAGGCACCATTAAAGCTTCGATATCCCGCGTAAACACCTTCGCGGACAATTTCGATTTGGAAACCTGCGATCATCATGCGCTGAAAATAAAACTTCGGCATTTGATGGAATTATCCACTAAATACGATGAAATACAATCTCAAATCGAATCCGAGGAAGCGGATTTTGCATTAGCGAGTGATAGGGTACAAACTGAGGACGATCTTTGTAACATAGAATGTAAGTTGCAACACTTGTTGGAACAAGCAGAGCATATGAACCAAAAACCCTTAATTAATGCTGAAAGTAAGCATCTGAAACCCCCCCTCCATTCAGTTGGAACCGATTAAATTACCTCGGTTTGCGGGAAGCATTATTGAGTGGCAGCATTATTATCATATCTTTCTCGAACTAATACACGTCAGAACCGACCTGACGGACATACAAAAGCTACACTATTTGCACTCGTCATTATCTGGCGAGGCGCTTAACGTAATAAAGTCACTGCCAATCACTCATGAGAATTACGCGGTGGCTATCGATCTGTTGAAAAATAGATATGACAGTAAGCTAATTGTCTCCGCCCATCATGTCGGGAATGTCCTGGCCGTACAATCGGTTCAACAAGAATCCCAAATTAGCGTATCCAGATTCATTGATGAAATAACAGCCAATATCAATGCATTAAATAACCTCAACTTGCCAGGAAACACATTCGAAATCATTGTTATCCATTATTTAGCTAAAAAACTTGATAGTTACACTCTCCGGTTATGGAAAGAGAGCTTGTCAGAACATAAATTCCCTGATTTCAATAATTTTATAAAATTCCTAAACACACGCAGACAATTATTACAAAATCTTGATAGCGCAACTACTTCTACGAGCAAGTTAAATGGCAGCGATAAGACTCCTTATCGCAAGGCAATCAAACCGATAAACGCTCCAAGGGGGGCATTCCATTCTCATGTCGGAAATAATTTATGTAAACTATGTAACGGGAAACATAGAATTACTGATTGCTTACAGTTTACATCGCTTGCTATCCCTGAAAGAAAAAACATCATAATAAAAAACAAACTTTGTTTAAATTGCCTTCGTCCGGGTCACGAAAGTTCTCAATGCCCATCAAAATTTTCTTGTAGAAAGTGTGCAAAGCGTCACCACACCATGATTCACTTGCCTAACAAAGATGGGTCTTCCATCAATAACCAATGTTCACTAAAATTGCAAACGAATAAGTCAATATTGTTATCTACCGCTGTCTGTATGACAACTAATCAGGCCGGTAGAAAGTTCCCAGTTAGAATTTTATTGGATTCCGGCTCGCAAGCGAACTTCTGCACAATGGATTTCGCTCGTCGAATGGGACTTCAATTGGTCAAATCGCAATTGCCCATAACGGGTATAAACAACTCACTGTCCCAGGCTGACTTCAGTACAAGAGTAAGGCTACATTCTCGCTATAAACCTTCTACGTTAAACGTGCATTGCTCCGTACTTCCCAGTATAACTAATAATTTACCGCCGGAATCCTTCGATCTCGCCTCTTTAAATTTACCGAAGGACGTATTCTTAGCTGATCCACACCTCCACTGCTCGTCGCAAGTCGATGTATTACTCGGGGCTCAATATTATCTGCAATTAATCGAGCCTATTAAATTTATGCGCGGCCCGCACTTTCCTATAATTCAGGAGACTAAACTAGGATTTATTCTAGCCGGTAACTTACCTTTCAATGTCGACATAACTAAAACGGTTTCATCCTTTATGGTCTGTAAGGATGATAGTCAGATTTCCTCGCAACTAAAGGAATTCTGGAAAATGGAGGAGATCTCTAGTCGTGATCCCTACTCTGAGGACTCGGCGTGTGAAAAGCATTTTGTGACAAATACTGTCCGCAACCACGAAGGGAGATTCGTGGTATCCCTGCCTCGCAGGTCAGACAAATCTCATTTGGGAGATTCTCTTCGCGGAGCAATCCGCAGGTTCCAGTCGCTAGAGTTTAAGTTCAAGCAGAACCCTACCCTTTACAAGGGCTATAGCGAGTTCATGCGTGAATACTTGAAGCTTGGTCATATGTCTCCACTTAATGATTACGATTTGTCGCTTGACAAATCAGACATGTTTTATTTGTCTCATCACTCAGTCTTTAAGGGCTCCAGCTAATCACTAAGTTACGTGTTGTCTTTGACGGCTCCGCTAAAACGACAAATAATTTGTCCCTCAACGATACTCTGATGGTCGGTCCCACGATCCGGCAGGATCTGTTCTCGATCATGGTTCGTTTCCGTACCCACCGATACGTACTTATTGCAGACATAGAAAAGATGTATCGACAAATTATGGTTAACCCGAAGGATTCCAATTTGCAGCGTATCGTTTGGCGTGACGCACCGCATAAGGAACTACAACATTACGCTTAAAGGACGGTTACGTATGGGACTGCAAGTGCCTCTTTTCTTGCAACTAGATGTCTGGCTCAGATAGCCTACGAAAATAATTCCGACCACCCTATGGCTTGCTCCGCCATAGCCAATGAATTTTATGTTGACGATCTTATAACGGGATCGGACGATCCGAACGTGTTATCTAAAATGAGGTTCGACATCGTGGATTTGCTAAACAGATATGGTTTTACTTTACATAAGTGGTTTTCTAACGACCAGAATACTATGGCCTCTCGCGCCCACGTCTCCCATGACTTTAGCAAAGGTCAAAGCGTGCGTACATTGGGAATCCAATGGAACGTTAATAAAGAAAGTTTTTTATATACCGTTCGGGGTGATGACAATGCGGCCGTGTTCAACAAAAGAAGCGTGTTGTCGGTCATTGCAGGGATTTACGACCCGTTGGGTCTTATTGTCCCCATTACGTTTTGGTGCAAGCATTTTGTACAACAGTAGTGGGTGGCGGGCACAAGTTGGGACGAACCCTTATCTGGCTCATTATCCAATCAATGGTTGGAACTCTACTCTCAATTAGTTTCCGACACTCATTTTAAAATTACGAGATAGGTTAAGAGTCTAAACAATTATCAAATCAGTTCATTACAGCTTCACGGATTCGCCGACGCGTCGGCTAAAGGTTACGCACGCTGTATTTATGTGCGGGCGGTTTACTCGAACGGCGCCATATCGTCAAACCTGTTGTGCGCAAAATCTAGGGTCGCTCCGCTGAAACAGATAACGCTACCCCGGCTTGAACTTTGTGCTTGTTTATTGCTAGCACAGTTAACTTCTAAGGTTTTAGACGCCGTCAACTACAAATTTGACGAAGTATGTCTCTATTCGGACTCGATGATAGCGTTGCATTGGATACATCAACAATCTTCCCGCTGGAAGGTATTTGTAGCCAACCGTGTCGCGGAAATACAGCGTCTTATTAACCGGGGAACTTGGCATCATGTATTATCATCTGACAACCCTGCCGACATTTGATCACGCGGTTGTCTCCCTCGTAGTTTGCACAGCCATCCTCAATGGTGGCATGGTCCGTCCTGGTTAGCTCATGAGTCATCATCATGGCCCATTCGACATTCATGCGCCCTGTACTTACCCCGACCTTGAGCAAGAACCTCGTAAGCAGATCCAAACCTCACTAATTGTCGTCTCTTCCACCCCCAGCTATG